>JASFCX010000497.1:0-11044 GCA_036937015.1 Crucibulum parvulum | reverse complement strand
GCAACGAGCTTGACAACACCAGCGAGCAAGATATCCAAACCGAGAAGAATCTTGTTGAGAGCCGCATCAATACCGAAAGTGATGAACAGAGGCGCAAAGTGGGGCTTGTGCTTCTTGAAGTTGTTGAGGCTGACCGCGATGTTCTGCGAAACAAATCAGTTAGCTATAGTGCGAGTGATGATCGACACATAAATATGTACGTTGTAGACGGGAGCGACTGCGTTAGCGACATCCTGCTTGGATCCACCAGAGTTGGTGTTAACCTTGCCTTGAAGGTTGGTGAACGAGGTCGACGCGGTACCGAGAGCGGCGGAAAGCTGGGAGAGAAGAGCGGAAGCATCATCCTCAGTAGCAGAGTCGTCGGTGGAGAGTGCATCTAAAAAATGATTAGAACAGAATGTTAAGGACGTATAGCTAAAACATACCGATCTGGGGAAGGATGGAGCCGGTGCTTCCCTGGAGGGTACTGACGACAGCAAGGATATCAGAAACGTCTTCACGTTTCTCGACGGTGACAGCAGCGGGGATTGCTGCGGCGGAGATGACGCCGAGAGTGAGGAAAGAGAACAAGATGCGAGAAGCGATCATATTGAATGCGGTTAGATTGGTGAGAGAGGTTTGAAAGTTGAGAGGAGCTGCTGGATTTGCTGCTTGGTCGATATGTCGGTTTTCGTCTCCCTTTTATACGTATAGAGGCCACTATTATTCGTAAAATCGTGAGTACTTTTTGCGTCTTCATGCTATTTTTCTCGTCACAATTCAATGACGTTCATTTGGAAATTTCATCACCCTGTGGGAGAATAAAATGGTCATTTGGCAGTGTTGAATAGCGTAAAAGAGCCACCGAAATAGCAGACGGTGGTAGTAGAACCTCGAGGCTCGCCATTGATGCATATTCTGAGGACATATCAGTTTTAATAAGAAGAAGCACATGTATTTATTGAGGTTGCATCGTTGCGGAGTAAAAAATAGATCGCTTATGTCATGGGAAAGTTGAAAATGACACAAGGAGTTGGCTTGGGCCTAAAGTGTTTATGACTCATTTGAAACCCTCTGGTTATGATAACTAAAGGAGAACCAATATTGAGATTTTCTTCCAAAAATTATTTCGATAACATATTAAAAATACCAAAAAGTACGCACTTGCTTTACAGCGTCTTCGACTACAAGTAGAAGAGATTGCGAGTATCCGGCTCCGGAGCACGTTATACAAGTTTTTGACATCGAAGCGTTGAATGTCACTAATTTGACAGTTGCTCCAACGCTGATTGATATCCCGGCCTCGAGTAGGAACAAAGCAGTGATTCCGCGAACGTGAATGAACGGAATCGCCGTTAAGTAGGATGAAAGTTTGACTGGAAGGAGAAAGATCTGCGCTATGACTTCATCATAAAGTTGAAAATGACACGAGGATTTAGCTGGCGCCTTACGTGTTTATGAGTCATTTAATACCCTCCGATCATGATAACCGGAGTAAGACTGATCTTGATGTTTTCTTCCTCTCTCATTTCTTTTCTAGAATACCGATCAACCATATTCACGCAATCACCTGCCCAAGAAACGGCCAGTCAATCTATCATCTAAAGAGCGCAGAAGGAACACTCCATACCAAAGGGGGCAAAAGATCGTTACAGAGATCCAGGACATTGATACCTAGTGGAATGCCGAGGACTACCAACAGGGGTACCTATTTAGGTTCTCAATTGAAGGGGTACCAATTCCCGACGCATTGGCTGCATTTGTGATGGCTTAATCTGGAAGACGCAGCGCCGGTGGTAGATGGATATGTATTTATGTATGAGTAACTGTTATGTTGAATTAAAAACAAAGATCGGACTTACTTTGTGCACTGATGAGTGTAGTAGGTGAAACCTGAAATCTGATCACGTAATTGCACAGGCCTAACTATTTTTCCTTCGGATATAAAGGAAAAATTAACTTGTCGATGCAACAATTTTTACACCCGTACGACGCCAGCAGGATTTGAACCTGCGCCCTCAAAGAGGAACAGATAGAATGAGAAATCTCCGCATAAATTCTAATCTGTCGCCGTAACCACTTGGCTATAGCGCCGATACCCTTGCCAAGGGCGTGTGATCCGACATCCGTCACCTCTGAGCCTGAGGCAGAGAAATCCAGAAGAAGCAGGGTGGAAAGAGATGAAAGGACGACAGATGGGAGAGTGTGTCAGAGGTAGAACGTGTCTGTGCACATGGTTCATTTGACGATATCACTGGATAAACAGATGATCCGGGGACGGTGATGTACTAGCGAATAGACAGACGCGCCATGTAGCAAGCATGGCGCAAAACAAAAAAAGAATTCGGCGTAAACATTTCTCCTTCGGATACAAGTAAAAAATGATAGCAGAATTCAAGATCGACGCCAGAAGGATTTGAACCTGCGCCTTCAAAGAGTAACAGAGGGAATGAGGAGTCACAATGTCAATTCTAATCTATTGCCGTAACCACTTGGCTATAGCACCGATACCATGACCAAGAGCATGTGATCGCACATTCGTCACCCTCTGAGCCTGAGGCAGAGAAAACAAGAGAAAGCAGAGTGGAAAATGATGAAAGGACGTCAGATGAGAGAGAGAGAGTCGGAGGTAGAACGATATCATATCGCCAGGCGAATAAATGGTGAGATGTTGGGACGGTGGTGTCCTCGCGAATAGACAAACAGACAATCAAGAAGATCTACGCATGTAGCCATTTTCTCCTTGGGATACAAGTAAAAAATGTCAGCTGAATTCAAAATCGACGCCAGCAGGATTTGAACCTGCGCCCTCAAAGAGGAACAGATGAATTGTATTGTAAGCCAGAGGATTCTAATCTGTCGCCGTAACCACTTGGCTATAGCGCCTATACTCTTACCCAGGGCGTACGAACCCACATCCGTCTGTGGCTGTTGTCTGAGGCAGAGAAAACAAGAGAAAGCAGGGCGGAAAGGTATGAAAGGACGACAGTGAGGAGAGAGAGAGTCGGAGGTAGAACGGGTCTGAGCGCATGATTCATTTAATCATATCGCCAGATGAATGGATGGTAGGATGTTGGGACGGTGGCGTCCTCTCGCGAATAGACAGACGAACGGATGGTAGGATGTTGGGACGGTGGCGTCCTCTCGCGAATAGACAGACGAATGGATGGTAAGATGTTGGGACGGTGGCGTCCTCGAGAACAGAAAGACAGCCAAGAAGAGCTAGCGTGGACGCGCGCATTCATAGTCTGTTTGTCGACATCGCCAGATGAACGGATGGTGGGATGGTGGGATGGTGGCGTATCGAGTCGTGAGTAGATTTCCGATGGGTGACAAGGACTATGTGTGGATGACTGAGGGAAGGTCGTGGGATGTAGACGAGAGACGGAGAAAACATTACTTCGGCCATCCATACAGAGAAAGGGTGACCGCTCTTGGTTAATTTTATTGTTCACTCATCAAGTTCTTCTTCGTAGGTAGGTCCAGAGAGTTCCGTACGGCTGGGCGATACTTGCGAACACGAAAATCTGTCCTTTTTGAGAACTGCCTTCATTCCAGAGTGTATAGAGGTCGTTAAAGAGATAATGTATGCACGAGAAGAGTTAAATCCTGCTCATCGTTGCGACGCTGTCCAGACCTGACCACTTTGCGTACAACTTGGAGCCTAGTCCGTGTCGTGACCAACCAATGACTACTTGAGCCTCGAGTATCGCGATATACACTGAGACTCTGCTCGGGCGTCTCCATCGTGTAGAGCATGGCCTGGAGGATACAGTGAAGATAAGATATCGTTCCTCTTTCCTTGACGTTGGACAGAGAACCAAAAATACGATGTCAGCAAGGCACGAGGTGGCGTGACATGGAAGCCGCTTCCAATTCAATTTCCATCTGCATCCCCAACCTTGGTATTTTTAGAGGCAGCTTCGGAGCCATCCCAATCGACCAATCGGAATCCTCACCGGGGACGAGCCGATGCACGTTCGTTCCGTGCGCAGTATGAGAGGTTGATATTTATAGCGAGAAGTCAACTGAGTGGAAGATATGGACGGGTGGACGAGATATTGGGTCGGTCGGCATTGCGTTTTGAATCGGCTTTGAATCATTCGCTGTTGAGAGTGGGGGGGTTGGAGGGGCGGAGGGGGGTGACGTAGGAGGAGTTGGAGTTGTGAGCGAATGAACGTTGGTCGGGATTGTCGAACACACAAAATCATCCAGCCTCTTCAACGTGCTCATCCCCATCCTCGTCGAAATGATTTACGGACCGCACCCGCCAGCCAAACCACACGACGACGAAGGGCTGGGCAGGTCACCCGACCGTGCCCAGGGATGGGAATGGCCGCAAGTCGTAGATTAGATACCCTTTTCTGGGACCCGCTTCCAAAGAAGCCGGCCGATCAAGCCGCCTAAAAAAGAGAGGGGATTTAGTGGCACACGAGCACAAATTGCTTCTTCCTTCTTCGCGTTAGGAAGATTTCCTTCTCGCCTCTGCTCTGCTTCGGGTTTTTCTCTCTGAATCGTCCTCAAACCTCCTCTCATATCTCTTTCCTTGTTTTACTTGATTTCCCTTCATTCGTCTCTGTGTATTACCCCAAAGTCCCAGTAGCTCTCTCGCCAACAGCAGAGAATAGAGCACAGCTCCACCATTACAACGATTACGCCAGTGGAGTCGTAGAGTGTAGTTGACAAGGAAACGTGCGTTGAGTCTCATTTTCGTCTTTCTCTCTCTCCTTTCGTGGCGTCGGCATTGCTTTTCTTAGACTGTTTTAGAGTCGGGCTTAGTTGGTCTCATCACTTACTTACTCTTCCTTTCTGTCTCTAGTTCCATCTCTGTCTCCCAACCCACCTCTCGCTGAGATGGCTTCCTCTTCTCCCAACCCGATATCAAAATCCAAATCGAATGAATCCACATCTCCGAACAACAACCTCGCCCAAGCACCTACTGCTAAAGTCAAAACACCCTCGCACTACCGTTCTCACCTCTCCGACTTTGAGCGTTCTGACCGTCCCGCGTTCGTCCTCACCTTCACCGAGGTGAAGCTTTTGGGAATAGCGGGTGTGGGCTTCTTCTTGGACGCATATGACTTGTTTATTATCAATGTGAGTGTCGTGGCTGCCTCGTCTTCATCCGCTCCCCTCCTCCCTTTACCTACGTTCTTCTGTTCCGTCTTCTTCTGTTCCTCATACCCTCTCCGTTTCTCTTTCCCGTCTACTCCATCGTTTCATCCACATCACTCACTCACCTGATCCCATCCCAGCCCGTAGCCACCATGCTTCAATACCGGCTCTACGGCGGTGGGCCCCTCCCCGCCAACCTCGAGGGGTTCGTCAAGGCAGGTGCCAACATCGGGAGTGTCATTGGCCAGTTTGCGTTTGGTAAGTCTGTTGTTTTGGTTTCGGCCTTCCTTTGCGTTGTGTTATTGCTGTTTTTTCGGCGGGATTCGCCTGTACGACTGGTGTTCGACCTTACCTGTGCCGCTTGCTGCACATGCGATGCGTAGGGAAGGGATGAGGTTGCGTCTGCGACGCGCGAACGTCACCCAACGTCATCGCTCCTCTCAACGAATTAGCGGCACACGACCACTAATTTCAGGCACTCTTATTGGGCATCCTCGTCCCGTGCAATTAACGGCACACGAGCATTCATCCCAGTTTGTCTTGGCTGGGTCTTGGTCGCAAATTTTGCGTCCTTATCGATCGTCGTTGAGATCGTCATGATATTCGTCGTAGTCGTTGTCCGAAGAGAGGCTTTGACAACATGCTCGTGGCTGTGCCCACCCCTTCAATTCGAACCTGCCCGGAATTCACACGACCCTCCTTCCTCCCACCTTCACTCTACACTGTCCACGAACATCTCACTAATGTCCCCCCGTTTCCTCTATGTACAGGCTACGCAGCAGATGCCCTCGGTCGTAAAGCCGTCTGTAAGTCTTCTACCCCATCTTCCCTGCCTTATTTCCTTATCCCTCCCTTCAGACGGCAAAGAACTGATGCTCATAATATTCGCTACCATTATGACACTCACCACGCCCACCGGCTCCTTGTCCCCCAACGCGTGCCTCATCTACCTGGGTATCTTCCGCATCCTCCTCGGGGTTGGGGTAGGCGGGGATTATCCTATGAGCGCGAGTATTACGAGTGATAGAGCGAATTTGAGGAAGAGGGGGACTGTAAGTTTCGTTTTCTTGAATACTGATGGTTGAGAGTTGTGGGACGGTCGCTGACTGCTTTGACTCTGACAGATGCTCGCATACATCTTCTCAAACCAAGGATGGGGCTCTTTCGTTGGTAGCTTGGCTACCATTGTCGTCCTAGCGTGTTATAAGAATGTGATGGAGGCCGGGAAGACTAGTCGTGTTGATGGAGGTGCGTTTTCTGCTTTCCCTTCCCCCTTCATCCCCTGCCGCTGACTTTCCCTCTCTCCTCCTCTTCCAGTCTGGCGCATAGTAATCGGCCTCTCGCTTATCCCTGCCTTTGGCACACTATACCAGCGGCTCACCCTCCCCGAATCGACGCGCTTCATCGCTTCACAGAAAATCAACCAGCATCACGAGGCAGGTGGAAGTGGGGAGTTTGGGATGGATGATATTGAGGAGCTGAAGAAGGCGCAGAGGGAGGAGGATGTAAGGATGGGGAATGTACCTGCAACGGCAACGGATAAAGGTAGAAGACGGAGTGCGGAGGAGAAGGAGCCAGCCAGTGAGACGACCTCCGAGAGCGACGAGAAGAAGGGGGATGTGCTTATCAAGGAGGAGCCGAAGACGCCTTCGGCATCGACGAGCGACGACGAGGCAGAGGTGGATGAGGAGGCGCTGGAGCCGGAGAAGTTGGTTGAGAAGAAGGCGCATTTTAAAGGTGAGCCGTCTCTTTGTTATGTTGGAGGTTGAAGTGGAGGAGAAAGAAGTAGCGCTGATACATTATGATAACAGAATTCCTCATCTACTTTTCGGAATGGCGCCACGCGAAGCTGCTCATCGGGACGTGTATGTGTTGGTTCTTGCTTGATATTGCGTGAGTTCCCTTGCCTCTCTCTCTCCCTATATACGATCGCCGACGCTTGTCTATGTAGATTCTACGGCATCAACTTGAATCAGAACGTTGTGCTTGAGCAGATGGGCTTCGCCGGCAAGGAAGGAACTCCGTGGGAGCGTCTTTTCAAGGTGGCCACCGGTAACATTATCGTCACTGCATTAGGTTTCGTTCCTGGTACGTTTCACTCTCCTCTCCTCTCCTCTCCTCTCCTTCCTCCCCTCTCACTTTATCGCACCGCTAACACTGCTCCAACCCACAGGATACTATGCCACCATCCTCACAATCGAAATCCTCGGACGCAAATGGATCCAAATCCAAGGCTTCCTCCTCGCAGCGCTCTTCCTCGCCATCCTCGCTGCCAGGTTCAGCGAGCTGGGCACGGTGCCCTTCATCGTGTGCTTCGCCTTGCTGCAGTTCTTCTTCAACTTTGGAGCGAATACCACGACGTATTGTTATCCTGCTGAGGGTGCGTTCCTTCTGCTTATCCGTTTGGTCGGGGAATGAAAGACTGATGATGCCGGCTATGTGTGTATGTAGTCTTCCCAACCCGCTTCCGCGCCTCCGCACATGGAATATCAGCTGCGTCTGGGAAAGCAGGCGCTATCATCTCTGCGCTTGCGTTCAACACGTTGAGTAAGAGTATTGGTACACCTGCGATTCTCTGGAGTGCGTTCTCTCTCTTTCTCTCCTCCATCCTAAGTACATTTCCTGACGAAACCGATGTGGATACTTAGTCTTCTTTGGATGCTGTATCGCCGGCGCTGGATTCACACTTCTCCTCCCCGAGGTGAAGGGCCGCGATCCGGATGTTATTCTAGCTGAGGAGATCAAGGCTGCGCGTGCGGAGAAGGAGGCTACTCAGAGGAGGTCATGAAGACTCTCTTTCCCTTGTTTGGATCTCGTGGCCTGTGGAATGGAAGTGGCCAGCAACATGAGGAATTGTTGGACCATCTAATGAGGAACAACCTGTATATGCTAGGCAAACCCCTAAAAAGAGGACGAGGACTCTTTCTGATACGAGTTCGTTTTATTTTCGGATATATCTATTAATACTCCGTTACGATAAATGTTACGAGTACGAAGGAATAGGAATTGAAAGAAGTAGTAATAAGAATCGCTCGACGTATTGTTATGGATTCGATATAGGAAGCATAAGTACTTGAGGAATATCTCAATTAATTCTGTCACGTAGGATCACTAAAGATGACTATTTCTGTCAATGTATTATGAATTGAAAGAAGTAGTAACAAGAATTGCTCGTTCTATCGTTATGAGTTTGATACCGTATATGAATTATTGCTTGAGGAATATCTTAATTAATTCTGTGATACGTAGGATCTTCAAACTTCAAAGATGATTATTTCTACCAATGAATATAAAAGTCAACACAGATTTTAGGGACACCATCAGGATTGAAACCTGCGCCCTCAAAGAGGAACAGATAATCGAGGAGCCTGGATCTGTCGCCGTAACTAGTTGACTATAACGCCGCTACGCTTCCATTCTTTGGTCGGGTTCGGTTGTGTCAACATCTACGCGGAGATCCCCAAAGCCTACAGCACACGTGACATATGACGATCAGAATTCTTCAACATGAGCGTCCTTCACGTTCCTTGACGGAGTATGCTCTGCTACTTTTAACTTGATGCTATTAAGTTTAAATGCCCTCAAATACTTCTAGGAACGATCTGAATTTTGACCATGGGTTTGGCTGTTGAACTGTTGTTGTGATAGAATCTGCTCTATGGTGCTGCTTCTTCATCTCCAGGTCATCAAGCTACCCTCTTAGAAACAAGCGGAATCTTCTGGACGAAATTGGACTGGAATTGTGCGGCCTGAATCGTCACATTCAAGAACTTCGGCTGATAGATGAAGTGGAGCAGGTTTCGCCGGTAATGCCATTCTTTCGGCTCAAATTCATAGCCTCATGCTTTTCTTATCACTACGAGAGTCGTTCAATGCTGGAAACCCTGAAGTACTGTATTGTTTGTTTTATTACTTGTAGCTCACCGTACAAAACATCGCGAAAGTTCAATGGCGTGTGAAGTATACACCAAAAAACGCAATTTACTATTATGAAGTTATCGTGTAGACCATTCTCCTTCCAGCCAAGTTTTCACCATACCTCACTGCGATTCCGTCAATTTGACGTTCGTAGAATCACTACATTGTTCCCATTCGATTCCCGGAGATCAATCAACGATTCTATCTTTCTTTCTTTTTTTGCAACGATGCAGGATGTCGCCAACGCAGTCACCCCCGTTTATAACACACATATCAAGCTATATAATCTAAGAAAATCCATAAAAGGCGGACGAGGACTCTTTTCTTATACAAGCTCAGCTTATTTTCGGATACATGTATTAATCATCTCCGAGTATGAAGGAATAGGGATCGAAAGAAGTAGTAACAAAAATTACTAGATAAATTGTTATGGATTCGATATATGAATCATACCTGCCTGATGAATATTTTAATTGATTCTGTGATACGTAAGGTCTCCAAAAAAATTTGTTTCTGCAAAGTGATTAAAGACCGAATAAAATATAGGCGACGCCAGCAGGATTTGAACCTGCGCCCTCAAAGAGGAACAGATAATCGAGGAGTTCGAATCTGTCGCCGTAACCACTTGGCTATAGCGCCGGTACTTCGTTCTTCTCTTGTTGGGCTAGCATGAATTCGGCCTCAAAACATTGCGACACTTTATTTGATGGTGTGTGTTAATGTCTACGCGGAAGTCTCCGAAACCTTCAGCACAAGGATGTGTGATCATGAGAATGCTTCGACATGAACGTCCTTCACGTTTCCTAGCAAGGAAACACTGAAGACCGCCAGGGGTATGTTCTGCTACTTTTAACTTGATATTACTCAGTTACACGCCTTCAATTTCCTCTACTGACTAATATATTGGCCCCTAGGAGCGGACTGCCGTTTTCCCCTGGGTTTGGCTGTTGAACGGTCACTGCGATAGAAACTGCTCTCTGGAACAGCTTCTTCATCTCCAGGTTGTCCATTCCCCTTCTAGAAACAAGCAGGATATTCGAGACGAAATATAACTGAAACTGCGCGGACTACTTTAGTCACTCTATCTAAATCGCCAGGTTCAAGAACTTCTAATGATAGATCAGGTGGAATAAGCTTCGCCTACAATGTTGGACCATTCTTTCGGCTCGAATTCATGGCTTCATGCTGCTTTTATTCCGAGGATCACTCAAGAACGGAAAACCTGAGGCACTGTATTGCTTTTTGTTACTTGTGGCGTGCTTCCCTGCCACTATGTGTACATAACATTGCAATATTCGATGTCGTGAAGTATACTCCAAAAACCCAATTCACTACTATAAACTCATAGTGCAGATCATTCTCCTGCCAGTTAAACGTTCATTCTACCTACAGCTAATTAGAAAACATTACACCAATTTGACTGTCACTCCTGTTGATGGATCTTGTTTATTTTTGGAATGATTCAAACAATCGGAGTTTCTTCTCTGTGTGAGTGGTTCACTTAGTTCGTGACAATAACAAGTTTGCAATTCCATCAGAAAAACGGCTGGCTGCAACAACTTATGGATGTTCGTATATATGTACAGTACATCTGTCGTCTGTGGAGCACGATGAAGAACCAAGGCTCTGTACTACTTAGTGCAGGCGGCCGAATGTTTGGGTCGCTCCAAAAGTAAACAAGATCCATCAACAAGAACGACGGTCGAGTTAGTCTAACGTTTTCTAATTAGCTGTAATGCATACAATCGACCAAATCGGGTTTGGAAACTTACGAAAAACTGATGCTGAACGGTGCAGAGATGCCGCAACACTTGTATAAGTCTTCAGACATAATTTATCAACTTTGTACGCTCATTACAGATGTCAATATATCGGACTGACAAGTTCTAGTGATAAAAGCAAGACAAAAATCGACTCATCGATCAAGCAGCAAATCCAGCAGCTCCTCTCTCGAATTTCAAATCTCTGTCAATAATCTAACCACCCCCAACCATGATCGCCTCTCGCATCTTGTTCTCTTTCCTCACTCTCG
>JASFCX010000496.1:0-11047 GCA_036937015.1 Crucibulum parvulum | reverse complement strand
AATTTTCTACCTAATATGCAAGTTTTTGTCTATTGAAAATGCTAATAATGCTCCAGTAGTTTGTTAACCTCAAGTTTTAAAAAATAGCTACTTTATTTTATCTCAAAAAAGACTTGTACTGCCATGCTTGCAATGGCCCACAACCCCAAGTTTGAAAATTTGTATGTAGCCAAACATGCTACAATGATGTTGGTGCAAAAATCAAATCAATTACAATCTTGCTTCTTGTAAGGTACAGGATCTACTTACCACCCAGGTACACATCCCCAATCACAACCCTTAATTACTCCCCTAGATTACATCTTACTCTTGTTGTGCTTCACACAATCACAATTGTGCTGATGCGCTCTTGATATATTTCCTTCACATTTCACTCTTTCTTTGTTCAGTCTCTTATCACATTAAACATGTTCACAGAAATGACTGAGAATGTTAAGTGCTGTGCCAGATATAGGCTGACTTAGAGGTGGAGAAGTCAGATAACAAGGGTGGAGTGTAGAGACAGATTGCCTTGAGACAAAATAGGGACTTCAGCTTCAGCTTATGTGCTGCACCCCTTTGAGGAACATGCAGTAAATGGAGTCAGAGAGTGCAGAGTTGTATATGAAAGGTGCAGAGTTGATGATAATGTGTGGAGTTTGAGTTGCCAAGGCATGGATGTAACAGAGAAGTATCTCATGATACTTTTGTAATTACCTATTAATTCTGAGTGGCTCAAGTATGTAGTAGTATAAATAGTTTATAGTTAGTAGTTAGTTAAGTAAGTTTACCTTGAATTGAGTACCTTGAATATGCATTCAGCATTCTCTCTAAGTCTCAATCTCTCAAGTAAACACCCATGTATTGCTAGTTTGACATATGAGTACACTATCAAACTTGGCAACCTCACACTTCTCTCCCAAGTGAACCTTAGCCAGTGGCAGTGTGCTCCCATTCTTCATGTGTTACCATTTGAGAACAAAAATATATAGCATTGGCTATTGGATTGATCTAGTGCTGGTAAGCAACTGCTTGTTTCCTCCTGCTATCTGCCTAGTGACCACACCCTAGCAAGAATGCAGCTTCACCTAGTGCACTAACTCTCTACTCCTCCAATAGTGGATCAAAAACATTAACATTTTAATGAAATTACATCAATATATATTAAACTTGAATATTCAAGAAGCTGGTGGGGATGTTTTACACTCAATCCTCAAAGTGAATAAGGACTTTGAGCATCATTACAAGTGTGAACAGAAGTAAACTCACACAGTCATCACACCTACTATCTTCCGATAAACTAACTCTCCTATGTCATCAATGTTGATTACCCCATTCACAGAATTTCTATCTGGAGCCCTATAATCAAAAAGATGCAGGATGCCTTCTTTGAATCTGTACACAGTGTTCTATTCCAATTGGTGTATATGCAACCTGTCATAGTGAGAGCTGTAACATCTTGTGTTTTTTGTTGATTGAAATTTGACCTACAATTACCAAAGCATGCAGGGTACTATTGAAGCTGTGGCTATGGGAGGTTATGGGTTATGAGAGGTCAATTGTATCAAAGTGTATGGGTTATGAGATGTTTGGGTTAAGAGGAGTTTGACTGCAGTGCTTTTCTGTTTAGTTCTCAAACATCATTTTGGAATACTTATATCAACAGAATGATAACTTGTAAGTTTTATGAAAAGTGTTGATCTCTTGGACCTCCAGAACAATCCCTAAAACCTGAGGCTACTTGTTGAGCACCCATTTCCACTCCTCAGGGTCTCTGTACAAAGAGTTAATGAGTACATTTCATTCATTTAGTAAAATGAAAATGACATGGGATAGTAATTATGAGCATTTTATTAGATGAGACTTTAAATTGATGTGGATTTCACCTGAGTGAGCTGTATCTAATAGAGTTGACCAACGGGATGGAAGTGTGAGGATGTCTTAGTGGAGCTTTAACAGGGTGAAAATGCTATGACTTTTAGAGTTATTCTCTGAACATATTCTCTTGACAAAGGTTGCCAATATGCAAAGCCATTTCTTCACCTTGGTAGAGGCCTTGTTGTCAAGGCATGGCCATCTTATTAACTGAATCATATCTGCAGTAATGCTGATCTCCATATTAGAACAAGAGTTAGCAAGTACTATTCTTTGAACTCTTACAACCAGCTTGCCATATTACTATTCAAAGCTTACCTACTGGGGAATTGAACTAGAAATACATTGGTGGAGCTTCACAGCATAATCAAATTTTGGTCCCCAGTCATGATTTCTATCACATCTGCTAGTATGCACACTCTCCAGTTCTGTGATGCTCCTATTCCTGAAATATTGATATGTCCTTGGCTGTTTGGACTTGTAATTTGGTGAGTCAAGTGTTGATTCATGGGTTATGAAAACAGGTTCTGCTATCATTGTTTTCTTGCAATTCTCATTTCCACACCTTGTTCCATTCACTCAGTTCATATAACTAGCCAAATGATCAACCTTCCACTTTGATTATGATTTCTAAATCCCTCACTATCATCTTTGGGGCAACTCCTCTACTCATCTCAGCATCTCCTACCCCATACAACAACTCAACAATCTTCCCTTGAGGGCCAAATGATATAGTTTATGGAACAATGCAAGATGCAGATTTATCTGCATGTCAATCAATTCTCAATGGCTGGACTGGTACTCTCATCAAGAGTAATACTTGCCATTTCAGCAGGTTCTGATGAATAACCAATACTGCATACAATGTCACATCTGTTCCTGGTTGTGAGTACCTTAATCTTGTTATAACTTCTAACATCTTCTGACATACCTTTTTGGTATAGGCTCTGTATATGTTATGGCAGTGGGAAAGGAAGGTCCCACCATCAAGAAAGCCATCCAAACTTTGATCAGATGCACAGATAGGAGCAAAGGTAATTGCTGATGGGAATTATGTCTATGTTGGTGGAAATGATGGTTGTGGAGTGTGCATTTATCTCCTTTCCTCTCTTTACTTATTGATGCTCAGTTGAGTCTTTTCAGTTGCTTCAACAATTCTGATATTGGCTGCCTTAATGATTGCCATGGTATCTTTGAGTGTAGGGGGCTCAATCCCTCTACAATTAGCAGCATTGGAGGTGCAACCTCTGATATTGTCAAAAATTCTGCTGGAAGTGACAATCAGAAACATGCAAATGTTGTTCACGGCATGGTTAATGGAATGGTAAGCAAATTCCTTAATTCCAATGTCATTGCTTGTTATACCAATCATGAAGCAAAATATGATGGAGTTCAGGGAGTTCATTGGATTCACAAGCATTTTGAAGTCAATATTCAACTTGAAGGAACCATAGGATATGAGGTGAGCACTTTTAATTTTACTGACATTTGCTGCACCTATCTAAATAATCTCTCAGGATTTCTACCATCCTAGTCATTGTTCCTCAGTCCTCTATCATCTCTCCTCTTATTCTCTTCATCCTTACTCTTTGCTTGGTCTTGTTGTCTGTGGTCTTGTCACTATAGTGTTGCCCTGATATGGTGGAGAGATCAACTGGGAATGGTGAGTGATGAACAAAATCCTTCTTAACACATGTGTTTTTTATATTTATCAATAGGAATGTGGCACTGACTAAGGATCCAGAAGATAATGGCTCTTTCTTAACCTTTGCTGACAGGACTTAATTGGAAGAGAATATACATTCATGTAAGGTAGATGACAGTATGATCCAACACCCTTACATAATCAATCATGTGATGTCAAGACACACCAAATTTCAGTATTGAAAAATAAAATTTTGTTACATATTTGATGCAAGTTACTCTAACAATATATGACTCTACCACATACAGTTGAACTGCTCATAATGTATCTGCTAATACTGTATAATTCTCATAATGTATGAGATTTGGACCAGAACCATACTGGGACACAGGTGCCATGCATATTGTATAATGTATAAGGTGGGCTGGATTTTATATGTTATTAGGGGGGTACTTGTGGCCTTTTTAGGATATATAAGCCCCATCCCTCAATATTTTGGAGCTCCAAAAGGCATGTCTTGGAAGGTTCGGCTCTATAAACCCAGAATCAACATGCACATTGAAAAGTACATATTTTTAGGTCCACTGAAAATCTGTACTTGCCAATGTGATGGCATTGTCACATCAAGCATAGGATACTCACTCTTTTCACAATCCTTTTCTTAGAAATATGTTACATAATCTCACACACAAACTTCACTCAAACATCACACCCTAGCAGCATCAAAGGCAGCAGCAAAAACTGTTGAAAGATGCTCTGAAGTCTTCTACAAAGCCTATCAAATTGAAGGGAAAGCATGACAACCTCACCCTACATGAGTGGATGACTGTGTTTGCCTTCATGGTCCAACATCCTGACCTCTCTCAAGGTGGTATCATCTAATCTTTTGCCACCTGTGTTGATTTCACTCTATGATGGCAAAACAAGTAGTGTTGGAAATGTTCTGGAAATTTTCTCATGCACCCTAAATCTGGAAGGTGTCATGCATAGTTACTTTTGTCACACATCTTCATAATGTATATTTCTCATAATGTATTAAAAAAGGTCTGGTCCCGGCATTATATGTTATGAACAGTTCAACTGTACTTCTAAACCTCCATCAGAACCAATGAGTGCAAAATTCAATGCCAATGGTACCTCCATGCTGCCTCCTGTACCTGAAATTCGATTACATAATCAGGGTGGCTGTGTAATTTCATCATGTGATGCACCAAATCTTGAGTGTCAAATTTTCAAAACTGCATGAAACACTCCAAAATACATTAAAAAATACTCAGAAGAGAAAAGTACTTTTTGTGTATCTATTCATGTAAATTTAATTTTTTTCTAAAAAAAAAAACCTGGGAGATGTAGTTATAGGTTCCCTCTTACCAATCTAGGAGTCAGAATAATGCTTGGAGTTGAATTGTAGGTAGAGATGTCAATCACAGCAGTGGTGGTTTTTGCTTATGTAAGGGGATCCTGGATCCTACTGCTGTCTACCTTAATAAAATTTTCAACTATGGTAATGTGTATACAGAGTCTAATATGTATAGCTAAGCCATACAAGAATAATTATCTTTCTACCAAATTTCAACTGGTATTTATTTCCCTGACTGCAGAATCTGCTTGTAATTGGACTTCTTTCTTTTTGAAGAGTCAAAATATTCCATATTCACACTCTTATGCCATTTTCACCATGAGTGCAATGCTTAGCCACCGATTGACCGAGCTCAATTTCTTGCGTCACCACAATGGCTGTTTACCTTATATTGAGATATCAAATATTGAGTAATTCTATATATAGACCTGATAAGATCAATGAATGATAATCACCACTTATCGACACTGTTTCTACTTCAGTATAGAACACTAAAACAAAACACTATCTCTCATCAATTTGATTCACTGATCTGTTCCTCCGCCAACACCGATCTTTGATGTTCAGTCTGTTTGATGGCGATTGCTACTAAATTTCCTCAGTGTAATGTTTTCAAGTACAGCTAATCTGACAAGACGTGTCTAACAGCATCTGCATCGTCACAGGAAATGCTGAAAATAGATTTCATCTTAGCAACGCATGTCGAATAACCTCGAAACGATGGGAGCATCATTTCCGTGTGGCACCCATACGTCCAAAATAGCTTGTGCAGTGTGTAGCTCCTACCCGACTCCAAGTACAAGCAATTCCATTATAAAAGCCTCTGAGGTTGAATATTATTCTTCAGCTGGTCTCACTCATCAATACTCATCCTACCAACACAAGCAGGACTTGTTTCGATTCACTTCACTTTACTTCATAAACCTGAAATTCTCTAACGACCAATATGAAATCTGCTATTACTACTTCTACCATCATCGTTGCATCTTGCGCACTTCTGACATCTGCCGCTCCTGCTGGGTATGTGAGATATCACGAACTCGTTTCGATACCAAGTCTAACATTATATATCATATACCTAGCAATCCTGACTCCAATCTCGTCGCTCGTGGTGGTGTAGCTTCAAAAATAGCGAAACCTCTTGAGAAATGGGTCCTCAATCCCCAGAGCATGACGGACAGGGACCAGAGAAAGAAGAACCGCGATAATGCTATAAAGATCGCCACTGGAACCAATACTGGCGGCGGAGCTCGCACCCGTCATCCGGAGTTACAGAAAGCCATGGATGCGGCGAAGTTCAAAGGCATTCCAGGGAAGAAAAAGCGTTACTTCGATGAGTAAGTTATATAGACTTTAGACTCGTATTTAAGCTCATTCGTTGTTAGAATCGAGTCTGAGCTAGTGACTCGTGCGTCGAAAGCTGGGGGTATCGGTAAAGCCATCGGCAAGGCAGCTGAGAAATTTATTCTCAACCCCCAGAGTATGGCGGACAGGGACCAACGCAAGAAGAACCGTGATAATGCCATCACACTCGCCACCGGAGGCAACACTGGCGGTGGAGCCCGCACCCGTCACCCAGAGTTCCAGAAAGCCAAGGATGCGGCGAAGTACAAAAGCACGAAGAAGAGGGCTCTTGAAGAGGAAGTTGAGGCTAGGGAGTTCGACGAGGAGTTCGAAGCGAGAGCTTTCAATGAGTGTGTCCATTTAAACTTTCATTTGAAGAATCTGTCTGATTATATTAAATAGCTTTGAGGATGACCTCTTTGTTCGCGAGTTTTATGATCTGGATGAACTCGATTAAATGCTAGTGTACAATCTATGATGGAAGCGTACGCAAAGTTCTATTCCTGGTGCCTATATGTAATGATCAAGTCGTCTTGCCCTGATCCTGTTCGTATTTATCAACCTTGCTCGTGATTTCCACCTCTGTTTATTGCAGTTGTCCTATGACCCTTCCTTATATTGCGATAAGCCTTTCTATATTTACTCACAGAATAGATTTTCTGAGCACTCAATAGTCGCAGACGGGAAGAATCATTGCGAGCATTTACTCACAGGTTCAGGCATTCCTCTTCCGGCGAGGCTATTGTATGTACACCAAGAGTCTGTCGGATCGCCGAAGCGATGACATATGTAATAACCTGGAACATTATGTAATATATCCATGGGCTACTGCACTTCCGAAAGTCACTATAGCCACTAGGTTGTTGGACTAGGGAAACTAGCGAATCGTACCTCTTTTTTGTCCTCCAGGTGCTTTTACACCTTACCTCATTTAAAGACCATTTTGACATCCTTCCTTATAAAACCTCTAGTATTTAGGACTCGCGTAGCTCGACGTAATGATACATCTGTGTTGTTCAAGTGTTGTTAAGCGCTTAAGTGAGCTAAAGTCTTTTTCGCTCATGAGACTCCCGGGTGTCATGTAAGTCATGTGACCCTGCATTCATTTAACCCATTTCTCGTAATTTTGTTCGTTAGGTGCTTCTGTGCCTTGTCAACATCAAGAAACGTTGTCAATGAAGAGGCCGTGAGGGCGCTCCCTTTCCGACTGGACCACCACCACAGCGCAGATGGTTGGCGACCGCAGTGATATCGACCTCCTCTGGTCCATCCATACCCGCCAATGCTCGTCGTGTGAGTTCTAACGCCACCCCGGGACAAGCCTGCTAGCTCATAGATACGATCATAATGAAACAGTGGCGGCACTGACAGTGCTCATTTGGGAGTATCTCATTACTTGCGAGCATGAATACTACTTTATATGGAGGTAAGCCATTCTTCAGCACTGTTGCTCGCTGTACCGATTTAAGTCCCGACCCTTGCGCCCTCAAAGACGACCTATCAACAGTGTAAAGGCAGCCTATCTATTTGCACGTTACTTTCCGTTTGCTGCAACTAGGTGGGTGCTTTTATTCTATCTTTAGACTGAGGCTGATGAATGGATAGTGTCAATCTATTTCTCGTTATGGTGCCTCTATCACACCTTCCTATCAAGGCATCTACCTGTAGAGGATGGTTCACGTTTCTGCTTGGATGCGGATGTTTCATTCTGAGTGTTGTGGATATAATTCTCATGTTACGAGGTAAGTAATTATCTATAATTTATCCTACTATATTACTCAAAATTTTGGATTTCATTTTCAGTTTACGCCTTGTATAAACGCAGTAGAAAGGTCGCAGCTGTACTCTCGGCACTGTTCGTAAGTGAAGTTATAGTCGAAATCGTCGCCGGATATATATCTGTATCGAAAGCACACTTTGATTCGGCTTGTGATTTACTCAAAACGCCAATCGAAGTGATGTATTTCTTGTATGTGTCCGCTTCAACTTTCTCCTATCAGATCGAACTCATTCCTTTCATATCTCAGAGCAATGACATTCCTTACTCAAACTGTGGTTTGGACTATGACTCTCGCGAAACGAAAACGCAAGCCACATCTCCGCAATATCCCACTTCTTAGTCGTGTCATTCGTGACGGAGCATGGGTATGGTTTCTCATCTGTGGTAAGTTGTACCCACTCTTTGGTTGCTGGACTATTTGGTTACTGGTTCTAACGAGTTTTTTTCTTCCAACCGTCTACAGGGATGTGCAGCTCTGCTGTTCCGTATAGCATGATTAAAATTACAACGGGGGATATTATATTTGTGTAAGTACGCGGGTATTTGGTTTATTTTATCCTAACCTAACGAAATCAAAATAGATGGCCCATAACTCTTGTATCAATAGCGGTGAGCTCTTCGCCTGCTAATTAAAAGTGATCTTCTGAGGATCCACTAGACTTGTCGATTGATAATTAACATCCAAAGATTGAAGAAACAAGATACACGATGGGAGAGAAGACACGTCAATCTCCAGAGTGATGAAGTCATTCTTACAACCAACATTCATGTATCAACGGATGACCTGCCCGTATTAGAACATAACCACCAGCGAAGAAATCCGAAATTCACAGCGTACAGATGAATGCTCATACGATAGGTCCTTGTATTACAAATATCTTTATTCATTTGTATTACGACTTCTACATCTGAAGGATTTTGAACCCCTCCACTAAGGGCAAATGCCAGAGTACGCGAACCAGGGACTATCATGCCTACGTCCTGGTCTCGAACAACATTATGCTTCCGACGACGTACACGTCAAGGTGTCGAGCATCGATGTCACCTGTTTCAATGGTTACGAATTTATCTCTCATTGATATTCATCAATAGGGCGCTAGCTAAACCGAGCGCAGTGTTTATAGTTCTCCTTGGTGGGAAGCAGTCACCTGAACAGAACGGCTCGACGGTAATTGAAAAGCTCATGCCTAGACCGAATAGTCCACCCTGTAGGAGGCTATTTCCGCAACTAAGGAAGCATAACAAAGAATAGATCTTATACAGTTTACATAACCAAGAAACGACTGTGGAAGCCTACTGGCAGAAGAGCTACTGCTGCTATGATTGATATATACTAAGTCTAGGAGACGGCCAAGTCGATGTTCCTGGAGCAGAAACAGCGAAAAGAGCGGGAGCAGGAGACGGCATAAAAAAACGAGATATGTTCAAAGGATAGTGTCAAAAAACGAAGGCAATGGTCTAGAATGACACAGCCAAGACCTCCAAAGCTCTAGACGAGACTCGAACGTGGTGGCGGCCTTACCTGATTCTGATGTACAGACAGCAAGCTCGACGTGCAACGCGTTCAGGCAGAGTGACTAGCGCCTCCAACATAAATGAGGTACCTTAGCCTTTCATACCCTATAAAAAGCGTGTACTACGACCCTACGACGATCCTTGAAAGAGGGAATGGAAATAGACGCCCCAATGACAAAGATTGATCCCCGATAAACACTACCGCAGTGGAATCAGTGAGCTGAACCCATTAGACTGTGATGGAAGTGCCCCACTCAATAAAGTTGGAGAAGCCATAAAGGTCAAAGCACGACTACTCATAATGAATATAGGTGAGTATAGGCTCTTCAGTGACAGTCGAAGTAGTGAGGAAGGTTGCTGGATGTCGGCTGAGCTTTGTGATCCGACGGGACGGACCCGCCAAACCACCAGCGCCTGACGAGATGGACGACCGTCATGCGTAACGTGATGTCCGGTAATGGATTTTGTCCAGTGTCAATAAAGTAATAGATACAGTCAGCACCCTCATAACCCATACCCCTTGGTGGATGGTCTGGGCTATTGGGTATGAGGGGTTATGTCCTTAGAGGGGTATGCTAAAAATAGATCGAGAAATTGCCGGGAAAAAAAAACAGCTGGAGGGCTGATTCATTCAAAACTATATTATTGACGCTAATGTAGACTACTTTGAATCATGACCGACAAAAGAAGTCCGTCAAAACAGTATCTTTCATACTTCATCTCGTCTAGACTGAGCTGCCTGTTGAATAAGCCCAGAAATCCTCCATTTTGCGTGCGAGAGATTCATTCCAGTTATCTATATATTTCCCAATGATTGATACTGCCTGAAGGACCTCCCGACGGGTTGGAGGAAGTTCCACAGGACCATCGTCATCGACATCATCACCACCATTGATCTCGACATTCTCACGTAGATAGCTTTGCACTAAGTTCATCCTTCCTATCCTTGATTGTTGTCGAAAATTTAGCGAGACCTTTCTTAAGAATCTCAAGAGGTTTTAGAGTCATGAGGGTGATGTTTTTGAAGTGAAAATAGATAATTTTTAGTTTTCGGCCGTTGAGTACCTGCTATGGCACATCATTGTGGCGGGTTCGACTTGTGAAGTAATTATTCAACCCAAATGTATGATAGTCTAACCTAATATAGTAGCTAAAATCTATGGGTTTTGCCCGAGAAGGGGTATGGGGTATGGGATATTGCGGACCTATGGGTTATGGTATGCAAATCTCCACCCACCGAATCGGTGGACAGATTTTGCTATGGGGTATCAGGGGTTATGGGTTATCAGAGGTATGGTTTAAGAGGAGTCTGTAGTATCTTGTTACATCTCGATTCAGCGCTTATTTGTCATCACCTCGAAATGGCAGTAAGAGCGGGTGGCAGGTGCACGTGGCGGGATGGAACTTGCTCGCGCTCAGGGGCTTTACTGTAAAAAATACAAATTTGCTTGTAAGATAGAGGCACTTCTAGAAACAAAATTATATAATTTTAAATATCCATTTCAAGTACTTCAATATAAGTGATGTGCTACCATGAAAATGAGTCCTT
>JASFCX010000495.1:0-11062 GCA_036937015.1 Crucibulum parvulum | reverse complement strand
TGTCTCAGCTATAACAAAGAACATTGTATATCCAGAAGTACTATTAAAATAGATAGAGAAAATAGATAAAGTGTAGATATAAATAGTAAATTATTAAAGATGTGTTAAAGAACTGAGATTAAACATGTGTTATAAAACTGAGATTAAATGTGAGTTATAAAACTAGGATTAAACATGAGTTATAAAACTAGGATTAAACATGAGTTATAAAACTAGGATTAAACATGAGTTATAAAACTAGGATTAAAAATGTGTTAAAGTACTGGGATTAAGCCAGGGGTTTTGGGGTGGAGCCCCCAACAAGCTGTTGAGCCAGTGTAGCTAGGGGTATGAGGAACAAGTACCCCTGTGGCAAAGCACAGGTCAAAAAGCTTGTCCTATATATTAAAACAGAGTGGTCCCTGATTGGGAAGGTGGGAAAAAAGATTGTTATGTAATCTTAGTCAGTAATTCAGCTGCACCATAGCTGATCTGGCTGTACTGTGGCTGTACTGGATATAACATGGTGATAAAAGGATTTAAGAGGTGATAAAGGCAATAATTGGTGATAAGGGTTTTGGGGAATGTGCTATGTCACCTGTAGCCTACAGACTGTAATTCTACCTCCTCTCTATCCTTTTTCTCCATTTTTTCATACTTTTATCTGCCATATATCATATATGT
The DNA here is from genome assembly GCA_036937015.1 of Crucibulum parvulum. NCBI lineage: Eukaryota > Fungi > Basidiomycota > Agaricomycetes > Agaricales > Nidulariaceae > Crucibulum > Crucibulum parvulum. The sequence goes on along the minus strand of JASFCX010000495.1, from coordinate 10,399 downwards.
TTGCTTTATATAACTACTTCATGCACTAATATTCCATTTTTACTCCCTTTTTGAGCAGCTAAACACTATTTCTTAGTGTTTTTCACTTTTTTTAGGCTCTTTTTCTCTTTCTGGGATCTCCCAAAAGTGCTGCTTCTGCCTCAAGTCTGTTGTGCTATCTTAGGAGATTGTACTTTCCTAACACATCTGAACTCTTAGGAGAGTGTACTCTCCTAACAAGTTGTTGTTATTGCTTCTTTGGATCTTACTGAATCTCTCTGAACTCTCTTGGGCTCTGCTATTGCTTCTTTGGATCTGAATCTCTTGAGCTTTTGGACCTTTTCTGGCTTTTTTGTGTGGTGAATAAGGATTGTGTGCCTGCTGCAGCCAGTTTTGGCATCAGAATTTGAGGAGAATTAGTAGACCAAAGTGAAGCATAGTGAAGTCCTACCTCCCTGGCCTCTCTTTCTGAGTGTTTGCCAGTTGCTATTTTGCAATTCTTTTTTAAGAATTGGGACCACTCTCTATGCACAGTGTGTAGGGAGATTATATATATTTATATAACATTGCTCCATTATCAACTACCACTGTTAACACTGATTTCACTTTTTCTCTTTCATATTTGGATAGCCCTGCTGAATCAGGATTACTGCCTTTCTCTTCTCACAACTTTGGATAATAGTTCTGTGCAAAGATGTAAGTTTATATAATATAATTTATATATGAAAATATTAATTGCTAATATACTTAATTATTAAAGGTCTACTTCTCATACTTCACCTGAGTGTACTCACATTGCTTCTTGGCAGTCAGAATGCAATAATTGCAGATTAAATAGTCCTGAAAATAGATGTATACCACAAGATATCCCTCCTACTTCTGCTGTACCTCAATATAATCATCTTCCTGCTGATATAGCTGCAAGATTTGCTGCTTTACCTCCTTTACCTCCCAGAGCAAGAGGTAGACATAGAGCTGAAGGTCACAATAATCCTCCACCTCTATGTATTTAATATGTTATATTATATATTTTTTAAATATTTTTTATTCTAGGCTCCTATAATTCCTCATATGCCCACACATCAATATAATCATCTTCCTCCTGCTTTAGCTGCACAATTAGTTGCTCTTCTTCCTATACCTCCTGCTCCTCAGAGAGGAAGATGTAGAAGCAGAGTTCAAAATAATCTCCCTCCAGTATGTGTTTTATATTAGATTATATATAAGCTGTATTTAATATATAATATTATAGATGGCACCTCCTCCACCTCCAGTTTTTCCACCATTACCACCACTAATACCTCATCCACCCCAACATGAGCATTTAGAATGGGATAATCCTGCTGTTCTTCAAATTAATCCAAGGGCTATTCCCATAGGCAGACAACCATTTAATCCTAGATGGCCTATTTTCTCAGTTGGAAAAATAAAGGCTGAATGTCCAGATTGTGGTGCTTATCATTGGAAGGCTGAAATATTATCCAGCTCATCTAATCATCATCCAAAATATGGAACATGCTGTTTAAGTGGAAAAATTCAGCTGCCATCTTTAGGTGATCCTCCTGATGAGTTACAGAAATTATTAGACAAAAATCATTGTGATCCTCATCTTCATTCAAAACATTTCAAAGATAATATTCACCAATACAATAATGCTTTATCAATGACTTCATTGGGGTGCAAGGTGGACAACTCTGTTCTTGATGGACATGGTCCTTATATTTTTAAGATTCAAGGTGCTCTCCATCATTATGTTGGATCTTTAATTCCCAATGAAGGTGTACCTAAGAGATATGCTCAATTATACATCTATGATTCTTCTGATGATGCTGGAGTCAATGATCATATGGCTGCTCATACTGCCAATAGAAATCTAAAGCAAGATGTTATGAGAGAGCTGCAGGATATGCTTTATAACTATCATTATGGAGTACAACAATATAAGGCAGCTTATCAACTCACTTGGAATATTCCAGCCAATGAAAACTGCAAGATTGCTCTTTGTTTTAATGCTGATACAGATCAGTGAAGATATAATCTTCCTACTACAGATGAACTAGCTGTTATATTACCTGGGCTTGGTGATCAGCCTGAAGATAATAGAGATATTGTTCTTCAGTGGTTTAACTCAGATCAGTGAAGTTCATCCTCAGTACTGGCCTCTTCATTATGTTCTTCTATTTCCTCAAGGACAACCAGGCTGGCATACCAGAATTCCATATAAAAATGCTCAAGAAGTAGCAGAAATTATCTATGATCAATTAAGAGAGCCTGGAGAAGAGGATACACCTGCACCAGCAAGAAAAGATCTCATGTTACTCAAACAGAATATTTCTGTTATTATCTACATCCATGTGTGGGTGAAGCTCTTAATATCTTTCTTTCTGGAAAAGTATTCCATGAGTATATTGTAGATGCTTGGGCCTGCTGTGAGCAATGTTGATTACATTGGATTAGACATCATCAAAAAGATATATGTGCAGAGTCATATTAAGGGGTGGTGGATGCTATTTTAGCAAATCCTAATATTGAAGGTGATGCACTGGGTCAATGAACTATTCTTCCTTCTTCTTTTTCAGGAAGTACTCAGAATATGATACAAAATTGTCAGGATGCATTAGCCATTAATTGCTATTTTTATGGAGCAGATCTTTTTATTGCAATGACTGTAGATCCTAATGCAAAGGATATTAAAGAAGCTTTATATGAAGGCCAGAAATTCTCTGATAGACCTGATCTTACTGGATGGTACTTTTATGTTCAGAAAAAAGAATTTATTCAGGAGATTAGCAAAAAAGGAATCTTCAGTTGAACTGTTGCCTGTATATGGACTATTGAATTTTAGAAATGGGGACTACCTCATATGCATTTAACTGTCTTCTTTCATCCTGATGATAAGCTACACACTCCAAAAGATGTTGACAGTCTCCTTTCAGCTGAATTTCCTGATGAAAATGAAAATCCTGAGCTTTATAACTTAGTAAAGAAATATATGGTTCATAAGCCATGTGGTCCTAACAATCCTACTGCTCCATGTATGAAAGATGGAAAATTTTCTAAAGGATTTCCTAAACCATTTCAGGATCAAACCACTATCACTGATGATGCTTATTCTAAACTGAGGAGAAGAAATGATAATAAAAGACATAAGATTTCTGAAACTGTGGAAGTTGATAATTGCTGGGTTGTCCCTTATAATCCCTATTCTCTTTGGAGATATCATTGCCACATCAATACAGAGTGTATTGCTTCTATTAAGGCTATCAAGTATTTACAAATATGTGTACAAAGGTCATGATTGCACCACCATGGAGTTTGGAAGATGTCAGGATGAAGTCAAATTGTATTTGGATGCCCGTTATGTCTCTGCCAGTGAAGCTATTTGGTATTTATTCCATTTCCATATGCATGAGGAGCATCCCAATGTTGTTCATCTCTCTATTCATCTTCAAAATCATGAACAATTTACATGGGATGAAACTGCTGCCAATGTTCAAGCAGTGGCACAACAAGCTGCTACAAAGAATACTACACTTATGGTTTTTTTTGCTGCCAATGCTGATCCTAATCTTTATAATGTGGCACACAATCTTTTATATCAGGATTTTCCTTCTAAATTTGTATGGAATGCTTCAGACAAGAAATGGACTAAACAGCAGCAAGGGTTTGCAATTGGTCCCATATTCTATATTCATCCAACAGTTGGAGAACTATTTTATTTAAGAACTCTATTAACTGTTGTCAAGGGTCCTACATCCTTTGAAGATTTGCATACTGTTAATGGAGTCCTCTATGATTCATATTGTAAAGCCTGTCAGGCATATGGACTTTTGGAGGATGATAAGGAATGGCAAGAGTGTTTATGTGATGCTTCTACTATGCAGACAGGCTATCAATTGAGAAATCACTTTGTTACTATTATTAAGGATTGTGCTCCATCAGATCCTTTAGCTCTCTGGATTGAATTCTGTGCTCATATATGTGATGATATTAGACACTCTCTTCAAACTAATTTTGGATATCCCAATCCAACTGAGGATGAAATCTATGATCATGGTCTTTATCTTATTGATAAAATTCTAAAATGTAGCAATAAATCTTTATCAGAATGGGAAATGCTGCCATAACCACAGCAGAATTGGGAGCATATAATGGGTAACCAGCTTATTGCTGAATATAGAGCTTATGATTTAAATGTTCAAGCAGCTCTGGCAAATGAAAGAATACCAACTCTCCATCCTGATCAGCATACCACCTTTAATACTATTATAAGGGCAGTGATGGATCAAACAGGAAAATGCTTCTTCCTTCATGGTGCTGGAGGTACTGGAAAAACCTATATATATAACACTCTATGTTATTATCTTCAAGGAAGGGGGAAAATAGTGATTGTTGTTGCATCATCTGGGATTGCAGCTCTATTAATTGAAAGTGGTTGAACTGCACATTCAGCATTCAAAATACCATTGGAAATACATGAAAGCTCTATTTGCAATATATTCAAGCATTCTGATTTGGCAGGTTTAATTCAGCAAGCTGATATTGTTATATGGGATGAAGCACCTATGCAACATTGTCACATTGCAGAGGCTGTCAATCACACTTTCCAGGATCTTTGAAATAATAATCAACCTTTTGGAGGTTTGACTATTGTGTTTGGAGGAGACTTTCAGCAGATTCTTCCTGTAATTGAAAAAGGATCTTGACCTCAAATTGTGGGTGCCTGCCTCCAAAAATCTCATATTTGGAGTTATGTTGAGATTCTTCATTTACATCAAAATATGAGACTAAATGTTGAGAATGAGCAAGAGCACAACTTTGCTCAGTGGCAATTAGATATTGGACAAGGGAAATGCACTTATAATGACAATATCACACTTCCTGACTACTTCAAATGACCAGCCAATACAGTTCCTTCACTCATGGATACTATCTATCCTAGGATTGCTGCTCTACCTCTAAAAAATGATGAGTACTATTCTGAGCAAACAATTTTATCAAGTTGCAATGATGATGTTGATCATCTCAACAAAAAGTTACTGAAGATCTTTCCTGAGGATGTTCAAGTATTGCATAGTATTGATTCACTTCCTGACAATAATCTAGAAGCTGGACAGGGAGAACTTTTATATCAAATAGAATATCTAAATACTATTAATTGCTCAGGACTGCCATTAGCACATATGAAGCTGAAGTTAGGATGTCCTGTGATGGTGCTTTGGAATCTCAATCCATCAGAGGGATTTTGTAATGGAACTTGAGGAATTGTTACTAGGATGACTATCTGAGTTGTGGAGATTTGATTATTGACTGGACTAAAGAAAGGATCATTGGTATTTATTCCTCAAATGAAATTGATGCCTACTGCATCTCAAGTACCATTTAAATTTACATGACATTAATTTCCTCTTCAATTATGCTTTTCAATGACAGTCAATAAGGCTCAAGGGCAATCAGTAAAATATGTTGGACTGGATTTTCGAAGTGGGCCATTTACACATGGACAATTTTATGTGGCAGTATCTCAGGTGACATCAGTTCATAATATCAAAGCAATTTGGGATGAGAAAAGTGTAGAAGCAACAAAGAACATTGTATATCCTGAAGTACTATTAAATAGATAGAGAATTATAATATTGTGTAGATATAAATTATAGTTGATTAAAAATAGGATAAAAAATGAGCTATAGAAAAAAAGATTAAATATAGTTTTAAAATTGATTAAACATGTGTTAAGAACTGAGATTAAATATATGTTAAAAACTGGGATTAAACATGTGCTAAAAAAACTGGGATTAAACATGTACTAAAAAAACTGGGATTAAATATGTGCTAAAGAACTGGGATTGCACTGGGGGTTTGGGGGTGGAGCCCCCAACAAGCTGTTGAGCCGGCATAGCTAGGGGTGCAAGGAACAAGCATCCCCATGGCATAGCAATGGGTCAAAAAGCTTGTATAGTCTGATATATTATCAGAATTTATTGTTACATAATATCCAAGCAAGAACATTGCTAAGAAACAGGTCTTTTCTCTTTCATCTTTGGTCATTCTATCTTTACACCATTCATGAACCATTTGGTGCATATGATATATTGAATCTAATGATTCTTTTTTGATCAAGGAGAATGACACCAAAACTTGGATACCAGACCAGAATATCAAATTATCCCATTTACCATTGGTTATGTGCAACTGTTTGTTATCTATAAGCAAAACAGCTAATGGAACTTTTTTACTAGTCATATCTTCCAGATCTGTCCCAATATACTCAGTAGCTCTAATGAAAATATCTTCCATAATGTTTTCATGATGGAAAAATGCCATAATTTGATGAATTAAAATAGCTGTTTGAGCAGCTTGAGCTTCCATTGGCTTTGATTGATCTGCTGCCTTTGATTGAATCTTTTTATATGAAAGCTCCCAAGTTCCATAAACAGTTTGTGCATATCTAGAAGCATTTCCAAAAGATGGATAGTTCATGAGTTCTTTTCTTCTTTCTGAATATAGCTTGAGGTACTCATATATGCTGCAGCAGCCAGATGTGACAAAAGCCCCTGCCTGATCAACAGCAAGAGGAACACAAAACAGTGTTGTAACAATCCTTTTGGCAGCCTCTTGAACAGGCTCAGTTATTTCTTTTTCCAAGTTGGATCTTTTCAAAAGTAGAGCAATAGCATCTTTCATGTTCATTCCATCCAGTTAAATGGAATTGTTACTAGTAAGAGACCTCATGTTAGGGTTCCTGCTGGTAATGAGAATGTCTCCAGTATTGTTTGGAGTCAGACATTTTTCAACCATATTGGGCTCTCCATCTGCACTATCAAAAATCAAAAACCATTCCTTTGACAGAGAAGCTACCCAGTATAGAACTGCTTCAGGGTTTCCATCTATATTGGCATTTTTGGCATCTGGAATGGAAGAAATGCCTTTTAAGCTGGCAGTAATGGTATCTTCATTAGTGGCATCAACCCAAAAGACATATCCATATCTGAGAATAGCAAGATGTTATTGAGTAGATAGTATTTTGGCTAAATGTATCATGGCATACTGGCTGGAAACATCTTCTGCAAATTTCAAAGAAATTTCAGTCTTTCCCATCCCACCCAGACCATAAATAAGAAAGGAGTGCCAAGGTACAATACCTGTTGGAGATTAATCTGGCACTTACCAGAATATTAGTAATTCACTTAGTAATACACATAGATATTTGTAGTATATTCTAGATACATTGACTAGAGGTATATAAACTGTAGATACAGTAGACTACACCCCATGGATTTGTAACCTAATAGCCTAACAGCTCGTACCTACTGCATATTTCTACAACAATACCCTTTCCATTCCAAATACTAAAATAATGCTTCAACGTGTCAAGGTGAACTTGCTGCCCTGTGAAGAGTGCACTGGAACAAGGCCTTAAAACCATCTTGGGTGGTTCACGCTGCAGAGGTTGTTGATAAATGACCTGATGGAGCATGCATGTGAGTTTGTATATTCAAACTCATGGAGATATGTAATTGCTTCCTTGATCACCAGTAACATGTCACATTCGCCACACAACACACATCTATTTACGACTACACGTGACTCGCCTATCTTCAATGACCACCGTCTCGCCCTTCTCTTCTCGCAGTATGTTCTGGATCGGAGCTCCTCGTCAACCCACTCAAACTACTTGACTGTCTGTCTACTCGCGCTATCCACCCTTCTCTTCCTTCATTCATGTGACGCCCTCCACACACGACGCGAAAACCAAAACAGAATGATGGTTTCCCCCTCCTTAAAATTCCTCTCCCTCCTCGTCTTCGCTCTTCCCTACTCGCATCTACCCCATAGGATCATCACCAAAGTCACTATCACTGGAAAAGTGCTCAATGGCAATACCCCTACCAAAACACCTCGAGCAGGCCCGCTTCCTCTACCGCTTTTACCCGCGGCCTTATATAGGGCCTGCGGCTTTGAAGGTCGACGCAAAACCTGGGGACTAACTCGGCTTCGCTCCTCTGGACGGCCGCAGATAAGAGCAACAAGCCGCATAATACAGACCCAATGGTGACCTATTTTGCGATATGTGAGACGTTACTTGCAATTTAAGTTCGATACTTTTAACGCCAAATGGTTCAAGGTCGACCAGATTGGACGCAACTTCAAAGACTCCGCTGTTTGGGTGCAGGCTGATCTTAGTACGTTTCTCCTTTGTCCTTGTCCTTCCTCCCCCTTCCCTCCAGATACTAATCCATCCTACCTAATAGTGACCAGCGCCCCTACCACCGTCTCCCTTCCCAGCAACGTCGCACGCGGCAACTACTTCATCCGACACGAAATCATTGCTCTCCACCTTACCACCTCCTTCCAAGGCGCCGAGCTCTACCGTGCTTGCACTCAGCTCAAGGTTGGTGGCTCCATTACAGGCGCTCCCAAGCAGAGTGAGCTGGTAATGTTCCAGTGTGGGCAGTGACTGATATGGGCATTTCGTATCCGGATGTATGTTGTGCTTTTTCTCCTTTTCGTTCTCTTGGTTGACAAAGCCTTCCATTCGCAGGTCTTCAACGCCCGCGTAACATACGTATTCCCAGGCCCGCAGATCGCTTTCTTCGTCTCCGTGTCTTCTTCTGTCACTCATTTGGCTCTTCCCCATCGTTATTAAAATCCCTCTCCGCCTCATCAATCAAGAGCGCCTCATCCCCGTCGCCCACATCTACTTCCTGCAAATCAGGAGCAACAAAGTCCAGCGGTTGGTGGCTCCGGTATAGGCTCTCCTGAGCAGGGTGGGCTGGCGGCGTTCCTGGCTGGGTACAGCGACGATGATAAGGGCATTTTCGATTCGAATGTACGCTGTGCTCTCCCGTCCTTTCCATTCTCTTAGTTCACCACACCTCCCCTTTGCAGGTCTTCAACGCCCGCGCAACCTACGTATTCCTGAACCCGCAGATCACCTACTTCGTCTCCGGGTCTTCTTCTGCCCATGCGCCCTTATGTGGCTGTTTCCCATCCTTATCAAAGTCGCCCTCTGTCTCATCCACGTTTTCCACATCTGCCTCATCCACATCTGCCTCCTCCAACTCTGGAGTAGCCAAGTCTTGCAAACTCAAGAAATCGTCCTCCAAGAGTGCTTCCACAGGTGTTACGAGCACGACGATAAGGCCTAGGCATGTGAGCAGTGTGATGAAGGGTTTGGCGTTTGGACAGAGCCACTAAGGCAGTGGCGAGTTTGCAATGGCAGAGTGGCGCTCAGTGCATGCTGCACGACGATCCCACTTTTACCATGCATACCCGAGTTTCTCGGTCCTCCAGCTATATCGATCCATCACAAACATTCGTCCTCGTATGCTCATCCAGGTCCCTGCTGAATCCAGCCTTCAATTCGCAGAAGAACTCGATATTACGAACGTTTCTCAGCAAGCATGTCGTACCCGAGGGTGTGTTCTGCTTTTTTCACATTCTACAGTCCTTAAAGTTTATTCATCAGAGGCTCACCTCCTGTAGACACTGTCAACACACCAGTCCTCATGGTCCACTGCTTGAGCATACTTTAACTTACTTCACTACGATCCTAGCGTTGATCACCACCTCACCCATTGCGATCCCCGTGCCGACTCACTTAAACGCCTGCGGATGTTGTACTCCGACCTCAATAGCCGCGTCTCTCAACCAGAGCAATACGGAGTTTCCGGTTCGAAACAAAACTAGCATTGCCACTTTCACTTTTCGATCCTTATGATATCAGTATTCCAGCTAATCATTCCTCATCTCAGGTCTATCTACATCTTCAAAACTCGTTATCGACATGATTATTTCAGATCCCCGCACAGGTCACGGTACGCACCTATGGCGCTGTTCTGGAACAACAAGGCTATCGTCTGAATGAATCGGCTTTCTTTCAATATTTCTCTCACAAGTCGCACGTTCTCCTCCACCTCATCCAGGCTAATCGCTTGTAGTTATTTCATCCACGTAACGATGCCTGGAGTTTCAAAGTATCTTCCCGCGGCTGGATCCTCAAGCTCCCACTCGTTGGCAAACCCACCGGGGCAACCGTCCTTTCGAAGCTTAAACCTTCAAACGTTGCGGACAGACGCGACTCGTTTCGCAATTTATCATATTATCGTCCGTTTCCTCAAGCTCGCTAGTCCTTTGTGTTATCCATAAAGTGTAGATACATGGAAACTTGAGTTTTGTATGTAAGTATGTGTTGTCTACGTTTATATTAATCTACGATGGTCCATATTCATTATCTTGACCGAGTCTCCTTTGAGTTATTCTTCCGTTCTTTTTCTTCTTTCTAGTAGATTATCGATATCTGACAGCCACCTTGCTGGGAAGGGTGAAAGGGGATGCTCACTGGGATACGTGAGTACCACCGCACTAGTCTGAGAGGGTCTTGAAGAGGGCGGTGAGTGCGGACGTGAGTGTAGAGATC
>JASFCX010000494.1:0-11067 GCA_036937015.1 Crucibulum parvulum | reverse complement strand
ATTATATAACTAAAATAAGCTCTCTCTCTCGTCTTCTAGCTAGCGGCGCTAGCGCGACTCTCCTCTCTCGCCGCCGTAGGCGGCGCCTCTGCGCGCGCTTCGCGCTTCAATTCATATTTGAGGAGGGGGGTGGAAGCGTAAGGCTTCGCTTTTCGCTTACTTGAGTAGAGTAGAGTAGAGTAGAGTAGAGTAGAGTAGAGTAGAGTAGAGTAGAGTAGAGTAGAGTAAAAGTAATAGTAATAGTATAATAGTTTAAAATAAAAAAAGTAAGATAAGCTAATCAGTATAAAGAGCCCATTTTTCTGTTGATATGAATTGGCTCAATTCTACTAATGCGAAGGAGATCGGTACCCTTTATTTAATCTTCTCTGTGTTTGCAGGGATGATTGGTACAGCATTTTCTGTTTTAATTAGATTAGAACTATCATCTCCTGGAGTACAATTCTTACAAGGAGATCACCAATTATTTAATGTTATTATCTCCGCCCACGCCTTCATCATGATTTTCTTTATGGTAATGCCTGGACTAGTAGGTGGATTTGGAAACTATTTTTTACCTATCCACTGTGGTAGCCCTGATATGGCTTTCCCTAGACTTAATAATATTTCATTCTGGTTATTACCACCTGCATTAATTTTACTTCTTATGAGTTCATTAGTAGAAAATGGAGCCGGTACAGGTTGGACAGTATATCCACCATTATCAGGTATCCAATCCCATTCAGGTGGATCTGTAGATTTAGCTATCTTCAGTTTACACCTTGCGGGAGTTTCTTCTCTATTAGGAGCAATTAACTTTATTACTACTACATTAAATATGAGAACAAATGGAATGTCTTTACATAAATTACCTTTATTCGTTTGGGCTATTTTTATTACTGCAATTCTATTGTTATTATCTTTACCAGTATTAGCAGGTGCAATTACAATGCTTCTTACAGATAGAAATTTTAATACTAGTTTCTACGACCCAGCAGGAGGTGGAGATCCTATCTTATATCAACACCTTTTCTGGTTCTTCGGTCAAAGATGGCCCTTTTTAGAAGAGATTCTACAAATGAATTGCGCTATATGCTGGAACCATCTAGGATCTATGGGCACTAGCAATGTAAGTCTAAATTGTTTTTTAGCCGTGTTAGTAAAAGTACCAATGACCCGTAAATGGAATCAGCAGGTAACCAAAGGTAGAAGAAATACTTCTCACCTAGTAGGAACCTCAGAGACTACACGCGCAACATCCTACGGTATAGAGGAAACACGATTCAATCAATGGTTAGCAGGTCTAATCGATGGAGATGGGTGTTTTCTAGTAAGCAAAGAGGGATATACTAGTTGTGAATTAACTGTTGCTCTTGCTGATGAACGAATGCTACGTATTATCCAGAACAAATTAGGTGGTGCTATAAAGCCTCGTTCTGGAGTGCAAGCTATTCGATGGCGATTACATAATCGAGCAGGAATGTTAGATTTGGTAACAAGGGTAAACGGTTATATTCGACATAGCAGTCGATTGGTTCAACTTAATCGTGTTAGTACTGTATTGGGATTGCAAGTTTTAAGTCCTGATTCTTTGAATAATAAACATGCTTGGTTTTCAGGCTTTTTCGATGCGGACGGCACAATTGGATACTATGCTAAAGGTCCAAAAGATAACCTACAGTTAACTCTTAGTGTAACTAACAAATTATATGCAGATATCGTTCATTTTTATGAGTGTTTTGGTGGCAATGTTTATTTCGACAAGGCCCGAAATGGTTATTATAAATGAAGTATTCAATCAAAAGCAGATTTGTCATTCTTCTTAGAGTACGCTAAGGTATGTCCTCCTCAATCTATAAAACGAAATCGTTTATTTCTGGTTAAAGAATATTATCGATTATTAGAACTAAAAGCTCCACAAGCACAGGAAGGAACAGTATTACACAAAGCATGGTTGAATTTCAATCGAAAGTGGAACTAATGTTTCATATTCTCTCTCTAGCCTCCAACGTGCTAGCCTCGTACCCGCCTCTCTCTTTAGCTTTAGCTTTAGCTTTAGCTTTAGATAAAAGATGGACTAGGCTTGCCTCTCATACATCTTGGATGCTTGATGGACGAAGGAGGCTAGAGAGAAGATGAGAGGCTAGCGCTTACACTTATCACTTATACCGAAGTGATGAAGATATAGTCCCCCGGCTATATGCCGAGAGCATCCAGAAGTTAAAAATATAGGCTTCTTAACGTTGCTGTATGCTGGGACAACTCCGCTATCTAGTTTTAAACACTCCATCTTAAATGACACAGTAAAAGAGTTAAAACAAAGGAGTCAATCAGCAGGTAACATTTTTTTTTGATAATACTAATACTCTTAATCTTAAAAATGGAACCTCAGAGACTTTACGCAACGAAACTGTAGTACCGTCAGAAAATGTAAAACCTATTTCGGAACATGTACCTAAACATTTAAGGCCAGTTAACAATGAACAATTTGGACATTATTTAGCTGGTTTGATAGAAGGGGACGGTCATTTTAGTAGTCAACAACAACTTGTTATTGTATTTCATTCACTAGATGCTTCTTTGGCTTATTATATTAAAAAAAGGTTAGGTTTTGGAAGTGTTAAGAAAGTGAAAGATAAAAATGCTTTTCTTCTTATAATCTCAACTAAAAAAGGTTTAGAAAAAGTTATTAATTTAATCAATGGAAAATTGATAACAGAAAATAAATATAACCAAATAATTCGAAATATACTAAATCATACTCGTTATGCTGATTTTAAAAAAGAAATTGATTTTAAATTAAACTCAAAAAAGGATTTAAAAACCCACTGGTTAGCAGGTTTTTCTGATGCAGACGCAAGTTTTCAAATCAAAATACTTTCTCTCGAGCCTGAAGCCGAAGGAGGCGGTCCTAATAGAGATAGAGTTGAAGTAAGATTAAACTTTCAAATCGATCAAAAAAAAGAATATGTATTATTATTAATTAAAGATTTTTTAGGCGGGAATATAGGATATAGAAAAAGTAAAGATACTTATTATTATGGATCAACCAGTTTTGGTTGTGCTAAAAATGTCATTAAGTACTTTGATCAATACCATTTGTTATCTAGTAAACACGTTAACTATTTAAAGTGGAGAAAAGCATATTTAATCATTCAAAATAAAGATCATTTGACTAAAGAAGGTCTTGATAAATTAATTAAATTTAAAAATACAATGAATAGGTTAAGTGATGCTACAGTTTAAGATAAAGTCCTAACAAGGATGAAAGTTCTTGAGTATTCATGTTGCCTCCTCCTCCCTTCCAACTTGAGCGTCCATCTAAGATGAAAGAGGCGCCGTAGTCGCGCTAGCGCCGCTAGCGTCTAAGACGAGAGAGAGGCGCAACGAGCGCAGAGCGGAGAAGGATTCGCCCTAGGGACTCGAAGAAAGAGCGAGCTCGCTAAAGAGAGGCTAGGGTTGAATAGATTAATTTTAACTATTCATTCCTGGGCCCTCTGTCGATTCGAGCGCTCTGCGACCCAAGGACGCAGGAATCAAAATTTTTGTTATATTCTAATTATACCTGGATTCGGTATTGTTAGTCACATTGTTTCAACATTCTCAGGTAAACCAATCTTTGGTTATATTGGAATGGTATATGCAATGTTCTCTATTGGAATCTTAGGATTCCTTGTATGGAGTCACCATATGTTCTCAGTTGGACTAGATGTTGATACTAGAGCATACTTTACAGCAGCTACTATGGTAATTGCGGTTCCAACAGGAATTAAAATCTTCAGTTGGTTAGCAACTCTATACGGTGGAAGTTTAAGATATAATACTCCTTTACTATTTGTATTAGGATTCTTAGCTCTTTTCACTATTGGAGGATTAACAGGAGTTGTTCTATCAAATGCCAGTCTAGATATCGCTTTCCACGATACATATTACGTGGTAGCACATTTCCACTATGGTGCGCCGTTTCATTTATTTTCCTTCCCGTGGTCAAATCCTTTCACTTTAGTGTCTGTATTTATGACCACCTCCAACATGTACTCTGTTTCAATAAAAAGACATGGAGTAAATCATCGCATTAACCTAGCTTGGGCCAAACCAAGAGGGGAAAATAGCACGTGCGAAAAGGTGACTGAAAGAGTGTCATCAAGATACGTTATATATGGTGAGGTTAACGAACTCCTTTCCAAGGCAATTTGAGGGTTGGAAGTCCCTACTATCAGTATGATAGTTAGTAGATTAGTTTGTTTGTTTTACGTAGTGATGAACAAACTGAGTACATTTTCTACTCCGAACAAAAGTATTGTTTTAAATTTGCTGGAGCACCTAAGTATAACAGGAGGGAATATAAAGAACTCGGGATCGCCTGAAGTACGAAAGTATCGAGGCGACGGAGGTTTCGTAGTAGGTGGACCCAGAGGACAGATAAGAAGATTTCACTCATCTGCTTCTCCACTAAAGGAAACCAGCCATAAATCGTTTAGGGAAACTCTGCCTGCGGGTCTTGTGGAACTAAACAAGCTAATAGAAGAATGTGGGAATAATCCCAATTATATTTATAAAAATATCAGATCTATAATAGCCAACCCTGAATTCCTAATGTACGCTTATGGACTAATTAAATCTAAGCCTGGTAACATGACCCCTGGATTGGATAATGAAACACTTGACAGGGTAGATCTAGCTTACTTCACCACTTTAGCAAAGGATATAGGTTCAGGTAGCTTTAAATTTAAACCTGCTAGAAGAATTGAGATACCTAAAGCTAAAGGAGGTACTCGCCCTCTGAGTATCGCGTCACCAAGGGATAAGATCGTACAATCTGCCATGAAGATTATTCTTGAGGTTATCTTTGAACCGCACTTCTCTAAGTTTTCGCACGGTTTCAGACCTGGGAAAGGATGTCACACGGCATTATTTCAGGTAAGAGGAATCTTTACTGAAGTTAATTGGTTCATCGAGGCGGACATATCCAAGTGTTTTGACACTTTACCTCAGCACTTGATTGTTGAGGAACTTAAGAAAAGAATAGATGATCAAGTTTTCCTTGACCTAATATATAAGAGTTTTAACGCAGGATATGTTGATACTACTAATGCCTTTAAAGTGCATAAAGTAGGTTCTCCTCAAGGCTCTATCATTAGCCCAATATTATGTAACATACTTCTAGATAAGCTAGATGTTTGGCTTACAGAGTATTGCGATAAATTTAGTAAAGGGAATAGAAGAAAAGCTAATCCTATTTATACCAAATTGGTTAGAAATATGAAAAGTAGACTCCCTCATGAAAGAAGAGAAATAAGAACCATCATTCATAATAAGAAGATTAGACCAAGCATAGCTAACGACCCTAACTTCAAAAGAATGAGATTCGTGAGGTACGCTGACGACTTTCTTATAGGAGTGATCGGGTCTTATCAGGATTGTATAGAGATTAAAAACAACCTAGCCACATTTTTAAAAGACAAATTGGGCCTAGAATTGTCTTTAGACAAAACTCTCATCACCAATTCTACTAAAGATAAAGCCCACTTTCTAGGATTTGATATAGCCCTTACTCCTTATGTTAAAAGACAATTGGTTAGATCTAGTAGAAGAGACGGAACAGTTAGACTAATCGCTCAAACCTCTAGACCTCAAATCTTAGCCCCTATTAAGAAGATAATAGAAAAATTAGAGACTAAGGGTTATTGTAAGAATGGAATGGAAGGTAATCCTACGAGAGTAGGTAGACTTATACACCTTTCTCTTCCAATGATAATCAACCATTATTTAACTATAGGTCGCGGTCTACTTAATTACTACTCCTGTGCCGATAATTTCACAGTATTAACAGCACGGATAAATTATATCCTTAAATACTCTTGCGCTCTAACCTTCGCCTCTAAACTTAAACTGATAACTCTTAAAAAGGTCTTCACAAAATTTGGGTATGATCTTACAGTGAGAGAAAAGGTACAAGGCGAAAATAAAGTAGTTGCAGACTTTAAAGACAATTATTTAAGGGATATTAAGAGTGGTTTCAAACTAAATTCTTCCGATTACGACCCTTTAACTATGATTGACTTTGCGGCGAAGACTTTTCCTCGTACTAAATCTTTATTCGAAGGTGCATGTAAGGTATGTGGGTCTAAAGAAAAACTAGAGGTTCACCATCTTAAACACCTTAGAAAAGTAGATAAGGTCAATAGCAAGACCGATTACATGACTAACCTTATGAGACGTATGAATCGTAAACAGATTCTACTTTGCAAGACTTGCCATATAAAACTACATCAAGGAAAACAATAATGGACCCAGTCTCGCTTCGCGGGTCGCTCCGCGGTCAAGGCTATAAATTAAATATAAAAAAAATCATTCTTCATTCAAATAGCCACATTTATGGCGGAGAGCCGTATGATGGGAAACTATCACGTACGGTTCGGGAAAGACTCTCTACCACAAGCTTTTACTCTTAGGGTAGTTTGTTAGTTCACTTTTATCAATGGGAGCAGTATTTGCACTATTCGCCGGATTCTATTATTGGACACCTAAAATTGTTGGTAGAACATACAGCGATTTCTTAGGGAAAATCCACTTCTGGGTTTTATTCATTGGGGTTAATTTAACATTCTTCCCTCAACACTTCTTAGGGTTAGCCGGAATGCCAAGAAGAATCCCTGATTATCCAGATGCATTTAGTGGATGGAATGCGATCTCAAGTTTCGGTTCATTAATCAGTGTAGTGGCAACAGTATTATTTGGTTATATTATTTATGATATTTTTGCTAACCAACCTACTTGCTCTAATAACCCTTGGGCTGTACCATCTTACTTTACTAGCGAAAACCAATTTAATAATGAAAGTCAAACTGTAAATACATTAGAATGGACATTAGCTAGCCCTATACCATTCCATGCATTCAAAATGCTTCCTATCCAATCATAAATAAGTGTTAGTAGATAATTAACATTAAGAGTAATAAAGGTTCACCCTACTATTACGCATATAATTGGAAAATTTTATTTAAGTCTAATAAAAAACTAGATTTATTATAAATGATAAACAAAATTAACCCCCTTTTCCCCGCCGTCCTTGGACCTTTAAATTAAAAGCGAGAAGCGTCCATCTAGATGACTGATACAATCTTTAATATAAAGAAGTTGAAAAGATAAATACTCAAGTTTATTTCTTTAAGTCTAGCTATCTCAAATTTAATTACAGCTTTAATAACCTTTCTCTCATCTTCTCGCTCGGCGCCTACGGAGGCGAGCGAGTGGACGTTCCTCGAAGGCGAGCGCATAAGTAGAGTTCGGTTAAAGTCAGACTAAAAAGTTTACATTTATTTAGGGGAACTCTTTAAGTAGGTCCCGATTAAATTGGTAATTGAAAGAGTGCAATTATTAAAAGAAATTCAAATAAAAAAAACCAAATCTATGAATTTATCACTATTATTATTTTTAATCGGGATTTTGGGATTTATTTTAAATAGAAAAAATATTATACTTATGATCATCGCAATAGAAATTATGTTATTAGCTGTTACGCTGTTAGTTTTAATTAGTTCTATAGGTTTTGATGATAATGCCGGACAAACTTTTAGTATTTATATTATTTCTATAGCAGGAGCTGAATCCGTAATAGGTCTAAGTATCTTAGTAGCATACTATCGTTTAAGAGGAACTATTTCATTAAGAACCTAAAATGTTTTTATCTATAATTCTATTACCCTTAATCGGATCTATTACAGCAGGTTTCCTAGGTAGAAAAGTAGGTATTAAAGGAGCCCATTTTATTACTTGTACAAATTTAATTCTAACTTCAATTCTGATAACTATTGCTTTTTATGAAGTTGGGATTTGCGGTTCCCCTGTTTATATTAATTTAGGTTCTTGGGTAGATTCAGAAATTCTATCTATCTCCTGGGAATTTTATTTTGATCAATTAACAGTATCCTTAGGTTTAGCAGTAATTTACTGTTCTACTTTAATTCATATCTATAGTATAGACTATTTATCTTCAGATCCACATAATCAAAGATTCTTCTCTTATCTATCAGCCTTTACGGCAGGTATGTTATTACTTATTTGTGGTGGAAATTTCTTTGTAATGTTTGTAGGATGGGAAGCCATAGGAGTAGTATCTTATTTACTTATTAACTTCTATTTTACAAGAATACAAGCAAATAAAGCCGCAATATTAGCCTTTACAATGAATAGAGGTGGAGATATGTTAATGAGTATCGGTTTCTTTGCTATATTTGCATTATTCGGATCATTAAATTATTCTCAAGTATTCTCTCTTGTGCCTTATATGAATGAAAGTGCTATTACTTTAATTTCTTTACTATTATTAGGGGGTGCTTTAGCAAAAAGTGCGAATATTCCTCTACACTCTTGGCTACCTGGAAGTATGGAAGCTCCTACACCAGTAAGTGCTTTACTTCATGCTGCTACTCTAGTTACAGCAGGTATCTACTTACTATTAAGAAGTTCTCCTATCTTAGAATATAGTCCTAGTGCTTTATTAGTAATAACTTTAATAGGATCAAGTACAGCTTTCTTTGCCGCTACATGTGGTTTATTACAAAATGATTTAAAAAGAATAATTGCTTTCAGTACTATATCTCAATTAGGTTATATGATGATGGCTGTAGGGCTTAGTCAATATAATGTAGCTCTTATGCACACAGTTAACCATGCTTTCTTTAAAGCTTTATTATTCTTAGGTGCTGGAGCTGTAATACACTCCTTTGCCGATCAACAAGATGTAAGAAGAATGGGTGGATTAATTAAATTTTTACCCTTTACTTATTCAGTAATGTTAGTAGGTTCTCTAAGTTTACTTGCTACACCATTCTTAACAGGTTTCTACAGTAAAGATCTTATTCTAGAACTTGCTTACGGACAATATACTTTCAGTGGAATGTATGCTTATATTTTAGGTTCAGTTACTGCAGGTATAACAGCCTTTTATAGTTTTAGATTAATAAGTTTAGTATTCTTAACAGTACCTAATGGTCAAAAAGTTTCATATTTAAATTCACATGAATCAAATATTGCTGTAATAGTACCTTTATTATTATTAGCATTATTTAGTATCTTCTTTGGATATGTATTCTCAGACTTATTTGTAGGAGTAGGATCAGATTTCTTTGCTAACTCTTTATTAATGTTACCTAATAATATTTCTTTAATTGAAGCAGAATTTTCTTTAAACCCTATTATTAAATTATTACCAGCTATTTTAAGTTTTTCTGGTGCAGCTTTATCTTTAACTCTTTATAACGTGCCCGGAACTGCTCAATTCTTAATTAATTTAACTGAAAGTTCTTTAGGTAGAAAAATATACAGCTTCTTAAACGGTAAGTATTATTTTGATGTAGTTTATAACCATTATTTAGTTGCAGCAGGACTACAATTAGGATATAGAATATCTAAAGAAATAGATAGAGGAGCTATTGAATTATTAGGTCCTTATGGTTTAGCAAATAGTTTTACTAATACAGGTAAAAATATAGCTAAATTAGATACCGGAACTATTACTACTTATTCACTATATATAACTATTGGTTTACTATCTTTATTATTTATAGTGTTTGCTCCTGTACTATTAGATACTTCTCTATTTAGTGAAGTGAGAATTTTAATTATTTACTTTGCTACTTTAATATTAGTTTTATTTCCAACCGCTTAAAGTAACTTTATACTTATTTATTTAAATAAATTGAATTTACCGTATTAAAGGTACAAACCCCCCTCTCTCTCATTCTTATCGCCTTCTCTCTAGCCTCAGGCGAGCGCCTCTGCACTCCAGGTCTCGCTCTGCGCTCAACGAGCGTCCAGCACCTTAGGTGAGAAGATGACGTAGGCGGCGAGCGAGCATCTACGAAGACGACTAAGCCTAAAGATAAAGCCGTTCCTTACCCTTAAAAATAAGAGCGAGAGCAGCTCAAATAAAATATAGTTACAAAATATAAAAGAGGTATTATTGTAAAATTAATTAAATTTTAAAGCTTTTTAAGAAAAATAAAAAAGCTACTCTCTAGCCTACTCGGTCTGCGCTCATCTAGTTGGACGAGCGCTTCTCTCATCTCATCTCCTCTCATCTCTCATATTTGATGGAGACCGAACGCTCTCTCCGCAGGGCGCAGGCCTTCGGCCTCTGAGGTAGACGAGTACTAATAAAGGGGCTAAATAAATAAGGAAGCAGAACTCGAGTGGTGGAGTGTCCCCCTTTTAAGGGGAAAGTTCTGGTTCAAGTCCAGGTGTTTCCAATTTCAGTATTAATTGTAAAGTTAACTCTAAATAGGCAAGTCTCATTAAGCAATCGTCCTTCGTCCGCCTTCTCTCTAGCCTCCTTCGTCCATCAAGCATCCAAGATGTATGAGAGGCAAGCCTAGTGCCCCTTAAAAATCAAAGCGAGAGCGTCCAACGTCCACCCAACATGCGTCCATCTTTCACTCCTCTCATCTTCTCGGGTACTAGCATGCGCCTCTCAACTTTCAACTTCTATGTCCGAAGCTTGGCTTGCTTAATCAATAAAAACTTGTCCACTATTCTTACCTAATAAAGGATAAGATAATTTAAATAAGGAAATAACTTTTATAGTTTTATTCTTATCCTATTTAAGTTTATTTGTTAGCTTTAATAATAGTTAAAAGAGGTTATTTAAATAAATTGAATTTTAACTCTAAGTTAAATTATCAGGTCTTATGGCTGAGTGGTTTAAGCGAAGTACTGTTAATACTTTTTACAGAGGTTCAAACCCTCTTAAGGCCTTTAAATAAAATAAATTGACCGCGTCCTTTAAACTTGGAGCGAGAAGCGACCGCTAAAGAGGGAATCGTAACTACAGAGTAAACGTCCGCCTTGCTTTAAATTAGTCCGACCCTCTAGATTGACAGAGGCGCTGCTCTCTCTGCAGGCCTTCGGCCTCTGCGCCAAAACGAGAGTCGCACTAGCGTCCAACGTCCACCTAGCATGCATCCATCTTTCACTCCTCGCCTCTCTCTTCTCTTTAGATAAAAAATGGACGGCGCCTCTGTCATCTTCTCACGCGCCTCCGTAGGCTCTCGGTCTGCGCCAGAGGCCGAAGGCCTGCGGAGAGAG
>JASFCX010000492.1:0-11094 GCA_036937015.1 Crucibulum parvulum | reverse complement strand
ACTCATCCCGTTATCAATAGCGTCTCCGGTTTGAACTTTGTCATTACCTCTGCTCGCTCTTCTGGCCGTCCTTCAATCGTCTCCATGTCTCTCGGCGGCTCTGTTTCGACTCCCCTTGATAATGCTGTTGCATCGGTAGGTCTTTCTGCCGTATCAGCGTCGTGTTGCCCTTACATTACATCACTAGCTCACGAGCGCTGGAATCCATGTTGCTGTATGTACATCTCATAACGTCACCATCACTCACGTCTCTGACATCTCGATTGAATAGGTCGCAGCTGGAAACTCTAACGCTGATGCTAGCACCTCTTCGCCCGCTCGTGCCCCCAGCGCCAACACCGTTGGTGCATCCACCATCGCTGATGCCAGGGCCTCCTTCTCCAACTTCGGCTCTGTCGTCGACATCTTCGCTCCAGGCCAGAATGTCATCAGCTCATGGATCGGCAGCACTACTGCAACCAACAACATCTCCGGCACTTCCATGGCCACTCCCCATATTGCCGGCCTGATCGCATATCTCATTGCTCTCCAGGGTAATGTCACCCCCGCTGCAATGACCACTAAACTCAAGAGCTTGAGCCTGAAAGGAGTTATCACCGGTCTTCGTAAGTACTCCTACTTCTTGCACTGGACGTACTGCTGATCATTTTGTCAACAGCTTCCGGTACCCTCAACGATCTCGCACACAATGCTTGAGGTTGTGCAGTAGATAGTTCATATATTATTCCTGCAAATGTACTAGAACCACGAAGATAAATCCACATCTCCATTTTTCACCGGCGCGGTGAATATGTACATCGTATTGAAGCAACTTGTGTAGTGAGCACGGAGATTTTACATGCTTGAATGAACAACGTTCAAACATGCGAGATCAAAAGATCGACCTGCACAGCCATTGTCTAATGAAGACTTTTATGGACGGGATCGACTATCAGCTTAAGAAGCTCCCGATCTATCCTATAGATTGGCCAATTGTACAAGATTCTATGGCCTGGTGTGAACAGGTTGAAAGCTAATATCCCATCCAAGTGCGATGGCGGTGCGCAGATCGCTGAATGACAGAGACTACTCGGAGGGGACAAACGAGGGATCTTCCAATATGTAGACCGATGCTGGAAAAGTATATGGGAATAATGAAGCTCGGGCAATATCGATCAGGTGAGGTAGAAGGAGGAGTGTCGCGAAACTGAGTTGAGTCCTTTGGTGTAACTTTAGACGTGCACAGCCACCGTTTGACGATCTCGTAAGCTTATCTACGTCCAGCGAGCACATTGGAGTAAGGAACATATACCAAAACTACTCACCTTAGTGTCTGATATAAGCGTGGTTTATTGAGGAGAGCTTATCTTTGTTGAAGCACCATCGATTACCAAGGATAGGCGGTAGACCCGGTTGCAATGTGCACATCTCAGGGATCTGTCAAAACATTGTATCAGTTCGTGAGTTTAGGCAGGAAGGAGAGAGATATGGGGAGGGATGTCATAAGCATGAATTGATTCACAATGCTCGAAATGGTGAAAAAAATATTAGATCAAAATTAAGTAAGAAAGAATGGAGGTAGATAGAATGACCAGTCGTCACCGACAACCCCGAACTCCAACGTCAAAGCGAAGGAATACTCGTACGACTCCTGACGAGTAAAAGGGGGTGGGGAAGAATGACGTGGCGGGATATAAGGATCAGAAGTCACACAAGTGCACCCGTCTGGTTGATAGGCCATAAAACGAAATAGAACACGAACAGGAGGTTGTAGTGAGCTCGTAGCTGGGCTTATGGAGGTGAAGCGAAGATAAACAACGATGGCTTCGTTGAAAGTAAAAGGAGATGAAGAAGTCCGAATGAAAATACGGAGAGAAGGCCACAGAATGGAGGGCCATCCAGTACGAAATACACAAAAAGCAAGGCTCATTGAAACAGGAGAGGAGAGTACGCACCGAAAGTAGTTGTTCTGGCAAAGCAATTCATATCAATACAGAGAATTTGTGGTTCGAAAACCACAGTGCAGCACCCCAGCGACCTTCCGATGTAATTCTTTTAATGGTACACAGGCGAATTAGTTTATGGAGGACAGGAGCACGAAACGTGAAAATGCACCATGAAAGCCGCCCCTTGCTCGAACCCATTAACAGCTTAGATCCGTCTGCCTCTAGCTATAGCCTAGATATTTATGAGCACACCGCGCCTTCCTTTCCTCCGATTCCGTAAGCTCTAATAGCTAGATGACGCGTCATGGAAACGATAAAGTGGGGCCGCGAGTGTGTGCGCTGATGGTGAATCCAGGTTTAACCAACGCATCTACAACGTCTGGTCAATCTCAATCTCACGACGCTATCCGATGGCTACAACTCTCGCAACAGCTTCATTGCGACTCGCCGTGCCCGACCTTGAGCGATCGTTATCACTGAGATCGTTGAGGTTGTCTGTGCCTAATGATCCAAAACGCTGTTTGATGCATAATCGTTGAGGAACATGTAATGAAATTGCCTATAGTGGATGCGTAAAAATTGGTTTCGAGTAGCGTCGCGCGGACAGCAGGCTGTATGAATGCTGAAGGAGAGACTGTACGGCATAGTAATGCACTCTTTACATGCAGTAAGTTTTTGGACCCCACTGCTGGCCATAGCTGTCGTAACGCTAATTTTAATTACGTAATACATGACAGTACGCTAACCAAACTAGAACAAACGGGGGCCAAATCACGTGAACATCAGTCTTGCTACTTCAGTTGCTGCCTGACTAGCGAGGCTAAATCGCTTCCTCTTGCGTTCCGCCGTCTTACTCTGGGGATATGTGGGTTCCGCGTTACCAGGTGGGATTATCCTATCTATGAAGCTGTCCGGTCACCCTCCGTGGTTTCAAGATGACTCCGAGTGAATATTAGGTAATCTCACGTATTTCATTGATCTCATTCCTTGCCAATCCAGTGGCTACTTCTAAATTCTATTTACGTCGCAGGGAGGTTCTCAGCGTCTAAAATTTTGCGTCAAAAGTTATTCTACTCGCATCAAGTAGTTTGAACAGCACACTATCAAACTTATTAACGGGCCTTGATGAAAACTACGATGCTCTTGACGCTTCGTTTCATCCTCTTTCCACTAATTTGAACTTCTGAAAATCTTTCTATCAAGGGCTTTCCTCAAAACCTTCACTTTTTCGAACTAATCGGCGTATAGTAATTTCAATATGCTTCACTCAATTAAATCTTACCCCCTTCCCCGCCTCAATCATATTTCCCGTGAATTGAATTCCACTAGAGTAAAATCATATAGCGCTTTGCTAACCATATAATTTAAACTCTCCAAGATATTCAACTAGAACTTTATGTCGTGAAAACAAATCAATCGGGTAAGTGGCTGCAAAGAAGCACGCTATTCATCAATGAGGTATGGCCTCTCAACTTTGATGTTTAAAGTTAGACAGATACGCCTCTATATACATACATGCATGTGCCCTGCAAGTGGAGCCACAATCATCACCTGAGCTGTGTCATGGGGTAAGTGGCAATCAGAGTGTGTAGCGCTCAAGTGGCTGTCCCATAACTTATCACAGTCGATCCCCCCTCAGAATCATATAAAGCCCATCTGGTATTGCAATGTAACACCATTACGCCATATTCTATGTTGGTTGTCCTTTCGTTAACAATATGCTTCAAACAGTGTAACCATGAATGTCACTCGACCTCGATGCGAATATTCTGTCCACATCAGACTGAAAGTGAACTCGAATGCTTCTTCCAGAATAGGCTGGCGTCTACGGAGACATACCCCGCATCAATTGATGTCTCGAACCTTCAAATCATCGGTTCCCGGAATACACGCAATAGATGCAAGATAAGTCAACGTTGACGGCATGCTGTCAAAGACTGAAGGTATCTATTAATTATGAATTTTGCCAATCTACACTTACTTGACCTCCTTGAACACTGATAATTCGAAGAGGCGAGCGAGAGACTAGTCGCTGCACGTTGCGACCCTCAGACTATCACACCATTTTCTCAGCATTCAGACTCAAAGGAATGTCAAGTAGAGAAGTGTTAGACGATATAAGCTTAATATCCCATCAGTATAACCTGCCGTATTTGTAGATCTCCGCAATCCTCGACACCACCGCTGTTACATGCACTACCCCTCAAATACATATTTAGTCGATTTCCACGACCCTGCTTGAGCTTAAAGTATCATTGATCCATATCAACATATCTATCCTCACCTCCCTTCTGCCGCCCCGGACCTACAAAGACGAAACAAGTGGACGCGCGCGGCGACATCTCCATTATCGCTCTCTAAATATATTCCCCTCTTCCTTATTTAAATAGCGTTTCCTCCGTTCCATTTCGCGATTTATCCCCAGCCGACCTCGACGCGAGGAGTGGACCAGAAAAAGGAAATTTGACGCGCCCTCGATTGCTACTTGAACGAATACAGATCTTTCGCTGCTTCCCCCGTCAGCTCTCGCCGTCCTATTACTCAGTTGATCACTTCGTTCTCGGTTGCACACGTACAACCTTTCTTCTTTGCGTTCTTCTTTGACCACGTACCCTACGATATCACTTCTCTTCCTCTTCTTCGTCCTCCCTTATCCTGAGTGTATCCAGTGACGAGTTTATAATCATCCAGCCATCCTCGTCACCTCTTCATCCACAAATTGCTACTTCCATGTCTACAATCGACATTGGCAAAACTTTTGGAGCCCTCCTCATTGGTGGTCTTTACGCCTCTGTGTATGTTTCTCCCTACGATTTGCTGGAGCACATTGAATAACAACAGATTCACTCTTATTGTAGATTGTCGGGACTGGTGGCAGTCCAAGTCGTCGTGTACTTTAAAGTTTATCCCGGTGATAGTCCAAGACTCAAATGCTTGGTATGTTTCTCTTATACATCGTAAGACTGGCTTTCTCTTATTGGCGAATCTACAGGTCCTCGCCGTATGGTTCTTGGATACATGTCATACCGGATTGATTTGGGGAGCTTTGTGGAATTATTTAATCGATCATTACGGAGAGGTGGAGAGGATCGATTATGTTCCCTGGTACGTCTTCAGTTTGCCAATATTCGCACACGTCGGAGCAACTGCTAATCGGTCTATCGCTAATAGGAATATTGCGGTGCGCCCATCTCGAATTATACATTGACTTCTATGGCCTAATAATGTTGACACTCGGCATAGCTTACAATCGTATTCACCGTACGTCTTTATATAAGTTTTAAACTTACTAAACTAAACCATTTTTAGGCCGTACTCACATTTCTTGTTCACTGGTACGTCATTTTATATCTCAATCACACTGCACCCACCAACTACTTCACGGTCTTTCTTTCTCTCATCGACATAGCTTCTTGGCGAATCGAATCCATATGTGTGCGTTTTCTTTTCCATTCCCTTTGCATTCGCGCTCCTCCCTTCATACATCAACATCTCCATTTATCACGCTTTCTTAACTCTTCCGTGCCAAGCCCATTATATGGGTCGTGATCGCTGAACTGAGATTCTAACGCCGTGATCCTACTTGCAGTAAGCAAAGCCAATTGGTTCCTCACTGTTCCAATAGTGAGTTTTATGCGTTAAATCGGACATACTCACAACTAATAGCCTCATGATATAGGTGACACTAGCAATCCTGCGTCTCGGTGCGTGCATTGATCTAATGATCCTTTTTTATTTCACAACTAACCTGATATATGCCATTCATATTTCATTCTCGTCCCTTCCTGTTGATGGTGGCTTAATTCGACGGTCAATTGTTAATCGCATTATCACGTTTTATGCTCCACCAATACAGTATCGGCTTGTGGTAAGTTCGGCGGCAATCTATCCCATCACCGACAATCATTACTGACTTTTCACGTCTTCCGTCTGCTGCTTACTTCCCCTTAATTTCGACCTGCTTGGTACATTCTCCTATCATCCAGTGACGACAGAAGAGATGTATGTTGACTGCTATTAACTACCAACCTGTCCAGATCCTTACTGACTGGCAACCATTCAGGATCACCCTCCATAGTTTCTCGGCGTTCAAACAACGCATCCGTGTATGTGCCTTTAGTTCCGTTCTATTTTTAGATCTTGTAGCCATTCCGTACCCTTCGCTCATTTATGGTCCCGATTCTACTTTATTTCAATCTCCTTTAAGCACTATAGAAACTGATTCATGAAATAGTGGATATTCACACTTGGTCTCGCCCTCTCTTCGGCGGTTGATATCCTCATCACCGGTTCGCTGTTTTTCCTACTCCAGACAAGTCGGACGGGTACTCCAAAGTGCGTAAAAGAATACAATTATGTTAAAATTAATCTCATATCAATCGCTAAAATCCTTCTAGCTTGAATGTTATTATCGACTCGTTGATACGCTACGCATTTGAGACAGGCTCACTAACATGGTATGCTAATGATTTTCTTTTGAAAGCTTGATTCTTATAACTGCAATCAAAGTGCTGGAACGGTGATATCTATGATCTTGGTGGGAGCTTTGTAACCATGTTTCCTACTACTTCTTACCAACCTTTCGAACAGTGGTTGGCAATGCCGTCAAACCTAATTTTCATGGGATTGCATTTTGTTATTGGAAAGCGTAAGCTCTTCATCGATTTCATACGCTAGAAGCATAACTAATTTCATCAATTAGTGTATGCCAATTCATTGCTAGTAACGTAACTGAAACACCGGTCCTCTTAAGTACTTATGCTGACGAAGCTTACATCTGTTTAGACTCAACACTCGACAAACACTTCGTCGTGCACGATCACAAACATCAGGGGACCATGTAGTGCCCGTACATTACCTTGATACTCGTAGGAATCGAACTCCTGACGTAGGTCATAGTAAAATCTGACAGTATGTTATATTTATCCTTGCTACTCAGCGTTTTTCGACAGATCCATCAGACATGACTTCGAACTCGTCAAAGGCTCAGAAGGTGAGAATTTAAACACGGTCCAATATCAACTCCGTTAACGATATTCTTTATCCACGCACAGCTCGAAATCAGTGTTGAAAGAAGTGTGCAGTATGATGATTGATGAAAAGGATTGTCTAGGGGTGATGCTTTCTTATTCTTGAGCTTTTCTAATCTATACGTATCATTTCCCAATATTTGCGAGGATACCTAAAATTAGTGGCATTAGCGGTTATAACGTGTAATAAAATAAATAAATAATCCCTATTTGCGTAGTATATCTGATCATACGTATATTTTCCATTGACACCAGCGAATAATGTCCAAATAATGTTATTATTTTCACCTACATGTAGAGTGCTGCCATCAGAGTAGTGAGCATCATCGAAGATTAAAGTACAGGCGCCCCCAAAAAGTTTATCCTTACCCCAAAAGCACGCAAGCTGACCGCAAAATACCCTAAGTCAGACAATATGAGTGGTCAGCGAGGAGGAACCTCAACGTAAGAAGCAACTACATCCTAAAATTTGCCAGCCACCATGCTGGAGCAATCGTCCAGGAGTCTATATTTTGCCTAATCCAAGCATTTCAGTGAGTGGCTTTCAGAACCCAGATTATACATGTGAGCCATCGACAAAGGATGGGAGTGATCACTGGGCGGTGATATAGTCGAGGTCGCGGGGACGATGGCCATCGGTAAGACCTAGGTAAGACCACTTGATTGTGTCAGTGCCCGGGACTCAGGTCAGGAAGGCTAACCAGCGGTGATGAGGATGTAGAAATTGGACGCAAGTGTTGGCTCAATTCTCTGCCACCATTTGCGTTACGAACTCATGGGGGGACAGATCTAGATAGCTTATTTGACCACTTCGAACAACAAATGTGATGCTGTGGGAGAAATTAACGTGTCTAACATCCATCCTGCTGCCCTCTGCATCAGTCTCTGACTCAGTGTGATCCTTTGAAATTGTTAGATATGATGTTGGTTGATTCGCAGCCACGCACTCTGACAATATTTGGGCTTCCAAGACGGCTGTTGTCGACATCTGCGCAATTTCAAGTTGATGGGAGGGATTTCATCCTACTATCCGGGTTTACTGCATAAAAAAAGTGTGTTTTTAATTTTTGTACCGCTATATATCCTCTCCACGGAGAAATATCGTTATTTCAATGGAAACGAAGTAGACGGATTACGGATATGTGCACAGTAGGGATGCTACATTGAGAAGTGGTAGGTGTGCTAAAAATAGCGTTCACGCGCAACCATATAATTTGCGACTTCATACTCCCTACAAGACATATCTTTTGGCAGAGAGACCAATATTTATGTACGAGACAACCCAGCTGCAAGGATTAGTGGATCTGGATAAGCTGCAGACACTACAGAGAAGAGCTGTCACTCGATCATCCTCAGGGAAGGCAGGGAAAAGCAGTGCTGCTATTGTCAATTTGTCTGGGACGAAAAGAGAGTTGCTATCTTCAACGATGGATAGCTGATATTCACGACGGAAGGTAGGGTAAGGACCTGGATCGTATTCCTACCGAGAATGAGCAGTTAACATGAAGGGCTGGGACGAGGAGAGACTGTGGAGATGTAAAGTTCCAACAATCGATGTGCGATGTCGAAACCCAGCTGCAAGGAGTCGCGGATCTGAATAAGCTGCAGACACTGCAGAGAAGAGCTGTCAGCCGATCATCCTCGGGGAAGGCAGGGAAGACAGAGGAAGCAGTGCTGCTATTGTCAATTGTCTGGGACGAAAAGAGAGTTGCTGCCTTTGACGATGGAGAGCAGACGTTCACAACGGAGAGTAGCGTGAGGACCTGAATCGTATTCCTACCGAGGACGAGAAGTTAACATAAAGGGCTGGGACGACGAGAGACTGTGGAGATGTGAAGTTCCAACAGTCGATGTGGGATGTCGATGCGGTACACCACGATCCGTTGCAAGGACAAGCAACTAGCAGGTGGTTGTCATCGACAAGGACGGGATATGGAGATAGGGTAGGGTTACACGCTGCATGATCCATAACAATCCTTGAGGGCTCACGATAAATTGTACCGTCGTGCTCGGTGAGGATGTTTACAGTCGCTGAATGCTATATGAATTTAGAATACAAGCCAATACCACCCATCGAACGATGTATGGGAATATCGGGGTGTGAGATAGTGACGAGGCCGATGACGAGCAGGGACCACGACCTGCGCCATCCTGCTTCCAAACCACGACAATGTGTCTGGTGCTACCAGGAATGAGCGGGATGAGATTAGGGCTGAATGAGACCCTTTAGCTCTGTTGGATGCCTGGACGCCGAGCACGCTAAATCCCATAACTACACCACCAAAAACGATGACAATGTAAGAGGACGAAACGTGAACAAGTGTCAAGCACGATGCAGAAGAATCGAGGGCATACCAACAGGAATGGTGCGCGCTTGAGCGCATGGTCGACCAACAGGAACTTTCACGAAAGAACCATACAACAAGAATCATCTTTCGCGAACGCTCACTTGCGAGAGCAAGACTAGGACAAGCCTTTGCGAGGTCTGCGAGGCTTGTACGCCGTATAAACTCACCAATGCGGACACAGCAGTGTTCGAGGGAGAGTCATTGGCTTAGTGACATCCAACGATAGGATACGATTCTGATGACGAGAAAGTATGGATGAAAGGTAGAATCCCCAACCTCCATTGAGCTCGCACCGACTAGGGATTGTACAGGGTCACGGTAGCGGGAAGACCAATCGATGGCCATCGAATCTCCGCACAGCAAGGCACTCGACGGCTCGTGTCGATCTTTCCTTGACGCCAGCGTGACGGAACAAAGAGGCTGTAAAGTGTTACGACCGAAACGTAACCATTGCTAGAATGACTGGCAAGGGTCCACTTACGGAACTATGGACCAAGACTCACTCCTCGGACGATGGACCAGGACCCTCTTTTCGTCGAACCACCCCATTTCTAGGCATGTCCCAGCAAGCATCTCCGCCTTTGCTACACCAGGGACACCTTAACAGGTCATAGGTAGTCTACACCATGCACAACCGGAAAGTCGGGCAGAGGAGCAATAACTGTGTTATCAAAATGTTGTATGCTGGAAGAATCCGCATGTAGCTCGCACAACCTGCACACAGACGTATTTCAAAGGTACGAGGCCACCAGTCCCATCTAGAGTCTGGGTACGTGACTAGGCTGAACGAACGATGGGCAGACAGCCACTCCTGGACTACGTAGATGTGGCAAACGGCAGATGTAGATGAGTAGCCAGGGGATAGAGTCTCATAAGTTGTAGCGCGAATTGTGGAGTAACCTGGTAAGACTGGACATAGGCGGACGCGAATGAGAGGTGTGGCGTGCAACGTCGTCGAACTGGAGTCGCACTAGCATGATCTTGTCCCCAGATATGGTCAAACACGGAGTACTCGTAGTGGATCGGTCAGGCTAGGGAGATCAGATACAATGGTAGGGTCACCGAATGCAGGGGCGATGAGTCAGGCTGTAATTGGAGACGAGGATGGGGTTCGAGGAACGGCCAACGTCAGCTTTCAGATGGGAATCAACCATTGAGTTGTACGCACCAGTTCGACGGCTAATCCACCACCCACAGAAACCACCCTTCTCCCATTATCTTGGTCTGCGCTGTCTCAAGTCGAACCTGTATCTGTGTAGGCACACCTTTCTGGAGGTGGGTGGCGGAAACAGGGTGTTGAGGGTCGATTAAAGAGCGTTTGTAACCAGATAACGTGGCCAACGCCAGCTCATGAGCAAGGAAGACATAAACTGGCGTCCAGATGTATTGGATGGGTGATCCTAGCGTATATGGACGGGTTTCTAGCGATACTGAGGAAAAAACGCGTAAGTGGAAAACGGAAGCCAGCGTTGAGTTCTGTAAACAGATAGGCATTATTTGGCATCTATGTCCGGACCAAATCAATTATACAATCGGGATTCGGGATGAACTGCGGGCGTCTCTTCTCATAATTGTTCTTATCATCTAATTTTCTTCTTCAAAGGTACAAGATTGGACTTCATCGCATTCAGTCTCCTTCATTTTAAATTATGGCGCAGCATTATATACCTCTCATGCAGAGACTCTTCTTCTAGCTCTGGAACATGAGCATTGTGGCTTTTCTTCCAAGTATTGAGCACACGCTGTCAGGTTTCTAGGTGCGCTTAGTTCAATAATCCACTAAATTATACC
>JASFCX010000490.1:0-11105 GCA_036937015.1 Crucibulum parvulum | reverse complement strand
ATGCTGGAAACGAAAGATTTTTAGCTGGCACGTGGCAGCTCTGAATTTTCCACGCCTAGCGAGTACAGCCGTAATCCCACGGTGCTAACTGGGCTCCGATCTCTGCGGCGTAAGTCCAAAGGGCATAATCTGACTCAAGCGCATGACTTCAGCCGCCTTCTCTTATCTTTCCTCGCTGCATTTATCCTGCGGACACGGCTATTCTGGTTGAAAAAGAAGAATGCAGCTCGCCTTGTAGAGCTATCTAAAGATGAGAAGATGTTCTTGCAGTGAACGACACAGAAATCCGGGATAACGATTCATGATATGTTTTATGCCTTAGCCAACTCAGGAAGATCAACGAAATCATCGAGGCATCATAGCTGCCATGCTAACGGGATGAGATACTGGTCCACACCACTGACGAATATATTCTCGTAATACTTCCTCTCTGTTACTGGTAGATTGCAGATTTTCAATCACGTCGGAGGGAGGTAGGATGAAACCTTGGACAGCGGTAGAGAAAGGTTCCGTATCGCAAATCTTGAGACTAAAATCCAAGATTCGAGCCATTAAATCAAGTTCAACATCATTGGCGAAGTAATTTGGATTAATGGTTAGTGCATTCGAAGGATTAGAAGAAGCCAAATGAACGGACCCACGAGAAAGAGGATGCATGAGACTTGCTATAAGACTTTGGTACCACTTTCCAGGAACTGATTTGGGACTGAAAAACGACTGGAAGCCAATGAAATACAGAATCCTTTCGACATTTCAATCTTTGTTCCTATTCTCAACGACATAAAATGCTCACTTGGCTTGTGCATGATTTGGGCCTGAGAACCAGCGCTTTTGCATGTCATACTGCTTTTGAAGGCCTTTGGCGAGATCTGGAAGGACATTGGCTACGATATCTTTTGTACTATCTGCGTTAGCTTTGGCTGGCCAAGCGTTGACGTCGCTTTCGGTTCCTATATGCTGGGCTGCGACTCCTTCATTTATTTTCACATCCAAGTGGACTGCATGGGAAAGGCGGGATAAATCCATTGACTCTTGATTGACTCCGTATTGAAATATATATTAATTTAGACATAACACTCCGTTATAAGTAATTCCATGAGATAATAAATTACATCTGAAATCCCTTTATTTCTCACTATTTCTTGCATTTCTTGTTGTCGTGACCAGAATATTTGCTGGTATTCCAGGTTATCCGCTCGACGCCACAGTATCATTTTATACTCGATGTATGGGAGACATCTAGGTTCCAGCAGATTTTTAAAATCCACGGATTTCTCATCAACTTTCAGTGATTCAAGACCAGAGAATAGTTTTCCAAGCTCTTGAACTACAGAGTGGGATCCAGTGCCTACCAGATACAGCGTTCTGATGAAAGATGGTTCTGACCCTGGCTCTAGTACAGGTTTAATACCGTCATTCCACACCCTTTCTGATAACCACCCTTGTGGATACCCATGTTCGTCATAGATGTAGGATATGTTGAGCACGCTCAGCTGTTTGGGCAGAGAATATATCCAGACCTCATTGCATACATGTTGAAAGCCATTGGTAATCTCCACAAACATTGCTCCGAGGTTTGGAAAGAGCGAGTTGCTAAAATCAACTGATTTGAAGTAGGGCATGAAATCTCCTTCATAGAACCGATCTTTCGGGTTACAGTCATCTCTGACTGAGATTGACTGGCACTGAAAAGAAATTGGATAACTATTCCCAGTGTCTTTGATAGCGGCAGCACTGTTTTTTCGGACTTGCTTGTAATACCAGGAGTAGTACCTTGCATTAACAAGAAAAATGTCTCACCTTGAGATGGTGGTAAAGATGCTGTTCAATTCAACATTGACCAATGGAAGTGAGGTCATGAGGGGTATACAATTTTTTGTGGAGAGACTTGACATCCATGCCATGTGGATAACTGGCACAAGAAACTCAGGTAGCATTGTTGATATGGTGTCAAGTGTGTCTGTCGTGTTTATATTCAACAATGGCTCAGCTGTGATGTCATTACAAATACAAGACTGTATTTCATGACTGACCCCGGATGCCATGGAGTCATTGACATCAGTGATCAATGACAATTGGGCTGCAATCTGGACCTAAACAGAACGGCTGGAAGAAATTCATTTGGTTGTACTACGGATTTAACGTATTGAAGGTCCAGCTAGTAGTACTAATTCATATATAAATGGAATGGCTGGAAGAAATTCGGTTGGTTGTACTATGGATTTAATGGACTGAAGTTCTAGCTAGTAGTATGCTTTTGCATTGATATTGACAAGACTAATTACTAGGGTGCAAATTTGACAAATTTATCTTTGTTCTGCAAGTTAGAAATTAATCTTTTTCTTCAATTTGGATAACATTTGAACTGTCTCTTTTGCGAATTCCTCAGGTGCCTCCTTTGCTAAAAGCTTCAATGTCCCTTCAAGCAGATTTTCAGACTCTTAGACAGTGAGGTATATCATCAACATCAAATTGAATGCAAATGCTTCAATTCCTTCCTCTCTCTCTGGTCCTGACTCAGGTAGAGTATGGAATTTATGGAATGTGTTTAGATTGATGGGCCCACTTACTATGGATGCAGGGACTCTCTTGCCATCTAACCAGACTGCCAAAACATTAGGAAATATTGCAGCAGCATGGAAACAGTCCTCCAACTTTAATCCAGAAACATGTAGTGTGTGGACTCCTGTTGGCTCCCAAGAATAATGGTAGCTTGACCACAATGCAGCAGTATAAACTCTCTGAAAATTCTTGCCTGCTGTTGTCCTGGCTTCCTCTGTAATATAAAGCAACTGGATAGTATGCACCTGTTCTGGGACAAAGTATATCCACCAATCCCTGTCCAGATCACAGTATGCTGAGTTGATGTATTTTACACCAACTTCATGAAGACCTGTTAGTGCATCCAGGTGGCCTTCCCACAAGTATAGCAGGCTATATAGTTGTTTTGATATATAAAAGCACTGTAATTAGCATTCAAGATTAATATATAAATGACTGTAGTACAAATGGCTGAGTCTGATATATCAGAGCCCACCTAAAAATAGCTGACAATACTTAACTGATAAATCACTTAGAAATCACTGGCTGCAAGATCTATTACTCAATGATCAAGATCAGGATCTCATAGATGTGTAAATGCAGCATCCTGCAGCATGTTCATGATCTGCTCCTTATCTAATTTAATGTCCAAACAAAAAGCTTAACCCTGCACAACCAGAGAGCTTCAATACTTCTGAATTGATGACCTTAAGACCAAAAATTGAGTGCAATTTAAATTCTTGGATACAATAAACCAAGTTATGTCATTTAATCTAGATTGATAGCTCCAGAAACAGCTTGAGAATGTGTTTTGGAAATGAATATTGCAAGCAGAAAGCTTCAGTGATAATGCTTACAATTGATCAAATTGAGCTCAGAAACTTCCAATAAACTGAAATGTTACAACACTTTAGAGAGATTTTAGGCATAATTTAGAGTAGAACTTTCCTTTTTATTGAATATATATGATCTCATGACATAGTATTCCATATTTATTAAGTTATTTTGCAATAAACAGTGCAGAAATAATAAAAGTCTGATGATGGATTAAAAGTCTGATGATCAATGCATTGCACTTATAGAATGATGTTAGTGCCTCACCAGGCCTCACCAGCACTGTTGACTATGCCCAAGCATGCAGCTCTACAAATAAAGAAATTTCCAAAGTTTCTTCATCAGGAACATTTGAATGATGGCATTACATGGCAAACAGTACTGATGTTGTGATGAAAACATCATTTTTCTTTTCTTTCTTTTTTGTAAATCTTCTTTATTTATTTTCTGTAGTAGCATTAAAACATATGCTGTGGTGGTGCTGCATCTACTTGTGCTATGTATGTAGAATGCTATGTATGATATATAGGACATACAAGGTTATGTTTTGAGAGAGGATTCAGGATGTATTTACAAACCCAAGTCTCAAGGTGCCAAAAGTGAGGCTCTGTGAGCTGGAATGTAAACAAGAGGGTAAGCACATTGTCAGGTTGAAGTTGCCAAATATAACACTGTGGTGCTAAAGCCTAACTATCCACTAAATTTGAGATAGTGTGGCATGCCTGCACTCATGTTGCAGCATTAAAAATGTGGCACAAAAGCTCCATACCAGGGTAGTTGAGACTGTAGTAGTCTTACTTCAGTAGTATTATCATGCTTTAATTACCATGGAGAACAGTCTTCACTAACTGTGATTGAAGGAGAATGTATGCAGCTGCCACATTATTAATATCTTTTATTTCTAAAAATAACTTTGATGCCAACATAATGTTTGCTCCCCACATATAAAAATGGGCCCAAAGAAGTTGATAATCAAATAATTTACACATGCATAGCATCATCCCTACTACTATGCTGAATTCATCCCCAAGCTGATATTTTGTGTATGCCAAATTTATCTAATCAGAACCAAAGTATTGGTAAGTTTGCTTGCACTACAGTCATTTATATATTAATTTTGAACACTTATTACAGATATTTATATATCAGTCTGACAGCATCTAGTGAGTATAGCACTGTGTCATACCATGGGTACCAATGCAAATGTAGCCTAACCCCATCTTCATAAGCAAATGTTATGGAGTAGCAGTTTTCTCATGCATGACGACACATTTCCTTGTCAAATATGGAACTTCCTTCCTGTATAAAATTTCAATGCAGTGGTAATATGCCTCATTGGAAATATGAACATTTTCAAAAATCACTTGTGTGGTAAGCCAGTTCCAATCTTTAGAAACCAACAACCAGGAGGTCATTATTCTGATGCACTCCTGACATGTGAGAGGTAAAGACCATGTAGTGTTTATTATATGCAGGAGAAGGTCAAGAGGAAGATGATAGTAATTCACAAAACTCTCAGAGATAAAAATGGTATCAAATTAGGTCCTATGATGTTTATGATAGCCTTATAAGTACAACAAGATCAATTAAATAGTTAAGAAATTTCAGAGTTAATATAATCTATAAATAGAATATGAATATACTGGCAATGGAGGTTTCAAAATCAAATTGAGTGTGGCCTCCAAGATGATGACTGACATGGGCTGTACTATCTGTCATTGCTATATTAGCACTTGCATACACCTGTACAACATGTAGTATCCACATGATTTGCCTGGATGAGATCTCTTATTACTTAACATAACTTATTGTGGATGATGGAGATTTGGAGTATAGGCAAAAGTGTGGTAGTAGCTCCAAACATGCTCATGGGTACCACAACTTAGCTTCTATGACTTGGATTTCATGATATACCAATTGCTCATTTTCTTTGCAAACACAATTGATCTCTATTGTAAAACTTAAGGAATAATACACCATTTCCTATTACTTGAACAAAGTTGGCAACCACCAGGAAGTATTAAGTCAACTATAGAAAACACTACTTCTGTGAATTCAAGAACAAATAATAAGCAAGACCAACAGCACAGGTAATATTGGCAAGAAGAGGCCTAGATGTGTCTATGAAAGCATATTACAGCTGTTATCTAGAGTCAAAAGCAATGGCCCACACACCACTAGCTTCTGGGATTGCTGAGCTTCCCTAGGTAGCAAAGAAAACAAGGGCAAGATCTGTCTGAGAAAGTACTCACAAATTGTGATTCAAGTTAAATCTCCAACATTTCATGCCAGTTCATTGCAGTTCTTAGCACAAGCCCCTTTGGTATTCAGACATGTGCTGATGTGATGGTCAAGGCCATGGCATAAGACATTTGTTACATGTCAGTCCATTTTTCTGTGTGGATTCAATCATGTGACTGTCAAATTGAATGAATGGTATAGCACTAGCAATGAAGGTGAGTATATGGTACATGTAAAGTGTTAACCACAATGTGTACACTGTCACTAACCACCAGCAATGAAGATATCAGTCTCCTGTATTTTGCATGATATTCATCAGTGAGGCTGTTGAGTCTTGAGTCTTGACATGCTAAATTTGCAATAGTGTTGTATGACATATCTTGGTATGATGATTGGTTAGACCATCACCAAGTGCTGAGCTATTTATGCAGCTATCCACATTTAATCACAATGCTGTATATGTTGCCCATTCTATCATGTTGCTTCCACTTGATGCTCAACAATATTGGCAAGTCAAATGACTTTCCTGATACATATGTAAGAATCAGTAGTTCATGCCATATATGGTTCTGAAAGTCCAAAATTCTGCTGTTATTGTGTTGAAATACCATAGATATGGATTCTATGCAAAAGGTGGGTGAAATGACAATAATAATACTGGCTGATATTAGATAATAGTCCTCTCACTAACCTTCCTCTTTCACTGTCTCCTTAGCAGATGTAGAGTACTCTCTGGCACTAGTCCTATATTTGGCATTATTGATTCTCAGCCTCATGCAACTCATGACTATGTTGGTACCTCTAGTTGCTTAATTCATGTGCCATTCTCTTTCTTTCCAACTCATACTTATGAATAACTTCTTCTGCTACAGACATAATTGTCAGGCACATCAACACAATCTATATAAGAGAGTGCCAAGGTTGATACACAAACTACAAACTTATAGAGAAAGGGAAGAGGAGTGGAGTATAAAGCAGATAGTATTGGCAGTAGGAAACAACCAGCTAAAGACTATAGAACAAAAACTACAACTACTACTATTTATACTAAGAGGACAACTCATAAAGAGTCACTAAGAGTCATGATAAAGGTGAGTCAAGATGTATGTACAAAGCATGTTTTTAATAAGTATGACTGTGCACTGCAGCTGTGTACTGCAACATGTGTTACAAATGTGTGTATACTAAGAATAGATTTAAAATGAAATATGTATGACTATGGTATGTTATCCTCATGTGTCAACATGGGTTGACTTTATTTGTTCTTGTTGTCAAAATTATAGAAGCTGTCCTAATAATTAGAAAAGAAAAGAAAAGAATAATCAAAATAAACAGTTCATGACAGTAATAAATATTTCAATCTTGCAAGAACTTATGATAATTTAAAGGAGAACACATGTCTGGAGAGGCCATTCAAAGCCATGCTTGGTGCCAGTCACAGTGCATTGTTTTCTGGTGGGTTTGACTTCACTTTCTGTTTTCAGGACTTAACTCTGCTCAAGTAATACCAGTGTAAGCCTCCTCAGTTTTATTCTCCACCACCACCATCACTGCCTGCTGCCAACATTTCCTTCAACATAAGCTCACCTCCCTCTCTACCTCCCCCAATGCAGCCAGCACCACCACCACCATAAAAAATGATAACAACAGCACTACCACTACCACCACCATAGAAGCCACCAAAAGTGCCATACCTGCCATCACTGGCACCTGCAACCAATGTCAAGATCCCACAACAGTCTCTACTCTTCCACTGCAGCTTTTGCCTTCTTTGTACCCTGTTAATGCCTCAGGGAATGCTGTGGTATGTTACTACCTTTTTGATTTTGCTGTATTCTGACCATTTCAATTAACTACTGCTGCCATTGTGGCTGACCACTTCTTGCCATTGACAAAATATGTTTGACCCACCACCATCTCATAGAATGCAAAACCACACCATGGAGAACTTGGATAGGTACATTTTTCATCTTACATTGCCAAGCTGACTATTTAATATGAGAGCCTTTACTGTGGGTGGCTGGAGGTGTACATATTCCCTTGCCAGACTCACCCTCAACAAATCTGCAGGCTGGACCCTCCTACATTGCCTCTCAATCCTTAGGGCCCACCAGCAGTAATATGCATGTATATCATCACTTATCATATATCAGGCTTCAGACCATCATTTCACAAATTTGTAGCAAGACAAGTATTCTTTGGGTCCCCAATCTACCTCAACAAGCTCAACTCAGGGAGTATTATGTCTTCTATTATTGTTTATTTTACCTACTTGTCAAACTTAATGCTACTGCAGATGAAAGACCCTTTCAAAAGTTTTCATAAAATGGTAAACATCAAGCATTTATAAAGCCAAGAACCAGCAATTGGCCAAGAACATTGTAATTTTCAAGAAGCTATGTGGGTTCAATATATATACAACTTCAGCATTACAAGGGACTAATTACTACTAACTGATAGAAATAAGCAACTGAGGTGGCAACATCTATTGGAAATATTATATATAATGTTGTGCATGTGGCAGCAGAGATAGGGGGTGATCCAGTTGCTCCTCTTGTGGCAATATCAAAGTGCCTTAAGCTCTTGAAAACACTCATCATCAAACCAAAGGTATTTCATTATTATTTGGTGTAGATTGTATGATACTGAAATCTTTCATTTAAAAGGAGTCAGAAGAGCTGGAGGTCTTTGCTGGTGAGTCAGGACTTGCTGCAAAGGCAGTATGCATATTGCTTTAAGTTCACTTGGAGCACAATGCCAATTGCCAGTTGGCTGATCATCAGGCTGTCATGTGGCAGGCCTTGAACTGCTTTCAAAAGTACATTCTAATGACTGATGAGTCTTCTTTGAATAAGCTTGCCATTTAAGTCTTTAACACCTCTTTTAGGTTCTATGAAGAAATCTACAAAGAAATGATGTACAAGAAATTAACAGGCACAGTGAAAGCCACCTTCAATGCCATGAGGGGATGCCACATAATTAGCATCAATAACTGGAGAAAATAGCTAATCTTTCTTGCCAACATATTCACTGTTAGTCATTTCATGTCTAATACCTGTCTCCTTGTCATTAAACTCATTGGTTATATACAGCTTATCTGCAGATAGTCCACAGGTGGGACTTAGGAATGATAGCAGTGTTTATTCAAATTGAAGCCTGAGGACTATTGCTCACTGGAATAATGGCTGTTCAGAAGTATAATAAATTCATGTCTATTATGTATTTTGGAGTCAATGTTGGAGTCATGGTGATTGCCTGAGTGACCTTTGTTGATCTCATTGAAGATGATAGGGTTTGTTGGCTCAATAGAATATCATAGATCCACTGCATCTGCTTATACCAGCTATACTAGATCTAGATTGATTCTGAAGAACCCCCCTGTGGACTCATGAAGCCACACTTGCCAGTAACCACAACTGGGGCAGATTTCATATATATCAGTCACCTCAACACTTACATCAACACTCCCTATCCAATCCATATACCCATGTCAATTCACAAGATATATAGACATACCAAATGATGTACAATGTATGTGTCAGATGTACAGAACGATGCCAATGAATTGTGAAATTCCCTCTCCTCTACTGCTCCCCATACTTCTGCACCCACTGTCTATGGAAATCCTCCAGCTTACCCACATACTCATCCATGCCAGGGCACAAACATGTCAAGCAATAATGCCACTTGCACTCCTTCTGGCCAAAGCTGCTGCCAGGCATGACACAAATGCCTGTCTTGTCAAGCAAGGCTGATTAAATAGAAAGAAAGAAAAAGAATTTTGAGTGATCAGAAAGTGACCAAAAAGTGTTTTTATAGACATAGGAATGTATCACCTAATTAATGCTACAGATGCCAGCTACATTAGGATAGCAGCTACAAATCAAATTTGCTTATATGAAGATAGCAGCTTAACATGGTGGGGACTGAAGAAGTCTCCTAAACTACACTCTAATTCTCCACAACCATTGAGACAGCTGGAAAATTTTCAGATGTAGGGCAAGAGGAATGGATCAAATTATTAGCCTTTGATTCTTAAACCAATATTATTGAACCTACATCTTTTAAATAAATATTCCTGAGCATCATATGCTGATCACCAACTGCACTGCAAGTGTTCATTCTATCTTATTTGACATTGCCATATTGATGATGTCAATGAAGAACTTGGGGAAACAAACATTGATCTGCTGACCCTTGGTCTATTAATTAACTGGTCATCCAGGTTGACCATCATCAGGGAATGGCTCCCATGCTTGAATTTCAAAAAAGCTGACAAGCCCTACTTATCTTCACCTATAACCTTAACTTAAGGAACTAATATTAGCCAATCCTAACTTCCAACTTTAGTTTTATTATTCTTCTCACTGGCTCACATTCAGGAAACACAATATTGACATTTAGTTCTCCTGATCACAGTAGAGCAATAGGGATTTGTTTCCAGGGTCTATGAGTTGCAAAATTGAACTCTGCCTGATGGCTTTGATGCCAATGTTTGATAACTGAGCATGGTTGTCTAGCTTTCTATACATTATGGAATTCAACATATTCAGATTCATGCTTTGGGAGAATCATGGGGGTGGATAGGCTGCTGGGGGATATGAGAGGTGTTCACAACTTCCAATTGACATGAAGCTTGCAATCTATTATCAGTAACCTTACTTGAGTTTTGTTAACTCAAAATCCATCTATTCATGCAGTATAACCAGTAAGACTCACCAAGTGTCTGAAGTACACTTGAAGGTAGGTAGCCAACCACAACATAGTAATTACTACCTTTTAGCAGGGTTTCAAAGTTCAGTTAAGATAATCTAATAAGAGGTAAGTGTCACCTTGCATGTACATCATGCTAACACAGTGTGCCCTCAACTGAA
The DNA here is from genome assembly GCA_036937015.1 of Crucibulum parvulum. Taxonomy (NCBI): domain Eukaryota; kingdom Fungi; phylum Basidiomycota; class Agaricomycetes; order Agaricales; family Nidulariaceae; genus Crucibulum; species Crucibulum parvulum. The sequence goes on along the minus strand of JASFCX010000490.1, from coordinate 615 downwards.
CATAATTTATGTAGGTTGATTATTCTTTCCTACCCTTTACTTCTTCCTCCCATGTATGTACTAGATGAGATGTACAAGAATAGAATAATGGCTGATATTAGATAGGATGAGTTGAACAGTAAAACAGTCTGTGAAGGTCTGTAACTTACAGTTTAAGTGTATGTTGTAGAATCAATATTCTTGATTGCCATCCTCTTTATCAGAGGAGAATTATATAACAAGTTCAAGGCCAACTTCATCTGCACTATCATCTTCATTTGTCAAATCAAGCTCATTGGCATCCATCATTTCATTAAGTCTCATGGATGAAGTTTCATCTATTTAGAGACACATGAGTACCAGAAGTATAACAAGAAATGTTTGATATGAATATATTACATTATATATCTAATCTGCAACCATTATTTACTCTGTTCATGTAATAAAATCCATCTTCTCAAACTTCATCCACTCTTATCTTGCTAATGTTATCAAATTCATCCACTGTGTTTGGACTAGGGACTAGCGCAGATGAGCGCTAAACGGATGAAAGTACCCATATGACCAATCCGTACGGATACGGATCCACCCGGATGAAATAAGCCATCATCCGCAGATAACCGGGTGACATCTGCG
>JASFCX010000489.1:0-11122 GCA_036937015.1 Crucibulum parvulum | reverse complement strand
CCCCCCGTAGTTTACAGCGATAGTTCGGGTGATCTGAGCCAGACGATTAGGGAGCGGCGGATGTAGAGTACAAGATTCACTAACCAATTGTCCCCAGTCTCCACCTTGGGTAACTGAATAACGGGATAAGCGAATCGGGAATTGTGAGGATAGAGTGAATGACTGCTCGCCATATTCGTTGTATCCTAAAGCGATCATGAGCTTGTTCCCAAGCTGTTGAGTAAATATGGATCAATATATTCCAGTTATTCGTTTTAGGCTGCGCATGAATATCCACCTCTGCGTATTGTGTGAGCTCGAAGCCCTTCTTCTTCGGTGCCTCAGAGAAACCATATCCAGGCAGACTGAAGGCGACAACGTGAAAACTTGGATGCTTGGGTGATGACTCCGTGAGCAATGGCAGAATATGACGAACTTCGAGGAAGCTCCCAGGCCCTACGATACCGTTAGTATCACATTCAACTGAAGCCAGGTCACCACTCACATCCATGCACGAACAGCAACGGAATAGCATCCACCACGTCACTTCTCTTGTGCACATAGTGCACATTCAGAGTCCCAAATTCATCAATCTCGATATCCGTCGTAAACTGGGGCAACTCAGTGTTCAGCTGTGCTTCATGCTTCCGCCAGTCATATCCGTCCTTCCAGCGCGTAACTAGGCGGCGAATATCAGAGAGTGAGGCGCCGTATTCGCGCCCTGCATCTTCGAGTTCGTCAGGGAGAACTGTGAGCTCCAGCTTCTTCCTGAGGAGCGCGATCTGCTCGGTGGAGATATCAATTTGGAAGGGGGTTTCTTGGGAGGCCATAGTCGCCAGTGTAGAGGTGAGACTGAAGGAGTTTCTGGACTGGGATCAGCTCACTTATACGGGTAATGTTCCAGAAGCACCTCATATAAGCATAATAAGCAAACTAAGATGTGATCCGAGTGCTTCCCAGGTTGTCAGAGCAATTGTGTAGGCCGGCGTTTCTCCATTGTCACACAGCAGGTTGATACGTCCGGAATGATGATGTCTATTGGAAGGCAGTTGGGCAGAATACTTGAATGGGTGGTAGAGGCGGTCAGCCTGCAATGAGACACAAATTTTGTAGGCTACTTCTGTGGAGTTCGCCGAACGCTCCCTTGGGTCTGGTATTACAGTAAGATGCCAATCAAGGCGCCGGAACGGGGGCGACAAGGTTTGTCTGTCTAACCCGTCTAACACAAACGTTGCGCCATACTCGACAACATACGACGACCTGCAAGCCGGCGTCACATTGGCAGTGGTATTAATCACCTGCCCTAGCTGACTAGGAGCATAATATTACAATAAATTACATCGATGGAGCTTCGTTGTTATTGAAGTAGGCCACATTACTCCGCTGTCGTGTACTGGAACATCAGTAGTGACCACTTTAGTCTCGACTCTGACGCGAAGATATTTGCTTTCCAGAATACGCAGCATACCAGTACATAGTACTCCTGGAGCAACAATAGCCGCATTCAAAGCTGAGCTGCGACTTTCGCAGCTGCTGAAGTCGCAGCTTTACATAATCGATAATTTGAGTCTCCGCCGCGGGCCACTGCTGCCACCTTCGTCACGCTGATCAATATCTGTAAGATAGTACTTCTTCTACACATTGTGATTATTCAACTGTGTGCCTCTTGCAGTTTCAATTAATCCTGCCATGTTACATAAACTAGCTCTCTTTAGTGGGATTCAACAGGAACTAATAAATACTATTAAAATAAGCAACGATAGCGTTTGACCTTGTTGAGCTCGTGAGGCAAATGGATAGTGCACAGTCTTGAATGTACACTACTTAAATACAAAATACCTACATAATTAGATGAATATCAAAATTATAATCAACCACAGAAATGAAAGTATAATTGCAGGTATAATCCGGAGTGCGCTCGCTCGTAAATCTTTATTACAATATTCCAACAGATGCTTATCTGCTTTTTATGATAACAAAACAAATCTCCAATCCTTACAAGACCTTTTAAAAAGCTTTCCATTACTTCAGTTTTGATATCAACATTATTTGAGCAATTCAGGAGGAATTTAACCAAATAAAATAGGCAATACTCAGTCGGAGTAGGATTAGAAGGCTGGTAATATAAAGATAAGTATGTATGTTCTAAGACGCTTCAGTCAAAATAGGATTTGACTGAGGTTTTCAGACACTATATACTAGAAAAAATGACGAAAAAGGATAAATACTAGAAATAAACAAAAAAACTATGATATGAAACATATGCTTCCATGATAAGTTAGTAAATATGCTGCTCGTTCATCTGAACATTGTCAATTAATATGAAAATGGGGTGGATACTCGAAGGGATGCAATGAGTCGGACTGTTTGTATTTCCGACTGAATGTTGTCTGAAAAACTTTCAAGAAAGTGATGTAAAGATGAAGAGTAAGTGAGGAAAGATGAGATACGTGCTGCCTCTCAAACTCGTGGTCACACATACTCTATTCGCACCATTGATATCAACCTCGGAATTTTCACCATCGGCCCAGATGAAGAATATAATATCCGACACACAAGGATCAGCACTAAGGCGCACTCCTGTAGGCGCTATTACTAGAGGCGTTCTTGGGGCTATCGTATTCATTACAGTGATTATTCTATATATTTTAATCTGGCGACGGAAGAGGGTTCTCACACGAAGGACACAGTATGGTGCTAGTTCTTGTCTTTTTTAGTTTGTTCATGATAACTATCCTAACTTCAAGGACTCGGAGGTTCATTTATAGCCAATGTAAACCTAGTAGCTCCATTCAGCATCAACGGCCTATCTTCGTCGCTTGCAGCTGAAGGAAGAAAACATCAAATTACACCTATCCAACATCTCCCATGCATAGTATTACACAGGGGAGTTATGCGGCTTCAGACAGGATCCCAGGATCTGCTTCTACCCCACCAGTGCACGAGACCTATACCACTTCCTAGACACATACAATTCTCAATCTACAATAGGAGACGATTAGATACCTTTGACTCACAATAAAACTTCACCTTTTGTATAATAGCGAAGCTTGCATGGTTTCATTGCGTTAATGCATCACCTAAACTACAAGATATATATTTGTATATATATCCACGAAATATCATGCATCCGCTAACGATTTTTTCTATTTACAAGTGAGCACCAGTTCGAAATTGATAAAATTTTGATTCTAAACCCTAGCAGCGACAAAAGAGGCAGCTTCTGGAGTGTTCTACAGAAAGAAATTTAGAGAATTGGAGGCGAAAAGGATAGAAAAGCACTTACAGCTCCGTAACTGAGATGGGGAGCAAGAACGATAGGTTGCCCTTCGCAGATAAGATCTCCAGCAGCGCAGAACGTCTTCCTTCGTCCTTGGAGGACACCAGGAAGTGCCTGGTCTCGGTCAGGATCCCCAAACGTAACAACAGCACTGACACGGTTCTGAATAGTGGAGGAGAGTCTGGCAGCAGCAAGATGGGTGACCTGAGCACCTTGGCTAAAGAGGCGAAAAACATGAGCAACAAGGATATCATATAAATTAGAAGAAAACGTACCTGTAGCCGGAGATCACAATCTTGCTATTGGGGCATGAATTTGCAGTGGAGGTTACGCTGTTCGCCATCGTGATAGCACCACCAACATCACCGCCAGCCAGATAGCCTGCAATTGTTGCCGGGTAATTTACACCAACGAAGCTTAGAGATTTGCCTCTCAAAGCACTAGTCAAAGCAGCTTGGAATGGGGGTCCAACAACAGTACCGAGAGTGCCAGGCTCGGTGGTGCCCCGCGCGAAATAGACCACAACGTCTGCGCATGACTGGCGAGCCTTGAGTTCAGCAGGGCTGGTGAAGGGTGCCGCAACTGCCGACGAAGCGGAAATGGCCAAGGTAAAGAGAGCAGCGTAAGAGAACATTGTAGCGTTTAGCCTAGTGCTCGTCCCAAGGGTTCTAGCGAATGAAACTGCTGAGATACCTAGCAAGTAGCATGCTTTTATATACCAGAACAAAACCCCGCCTGTCGATATGGTTTATTGATGTCGAATGAATTTTCAGCCAACGGATGCAGTTTATATGCAAGCGGATCCTTCACCAGAGACATGGACAGGCGACCCGAAGATAGCAATTGGCGCAGGTTGCATAGAGACATGTCACAAGTTCATATCATACGATACGGTATTTCTCCTTTCCTTGTGGGCATTGACCCTGTATGATGCACCCGGGTGTATATTGCAGAACGCCAATGAGCATGACTAGCATAAAATGCACCCGCTACATCAACGTCGACACTTCTTCGTTTTCTTTAGTGTCACTGAGCTTCCTTTGAACAAATAGACCGGGTACAAAAGGATGACAGCCCGTAGCCGTTGCAGGTTTGAAGAACAGATGACCATAAACAAGCTATTCTCCGAATTTTAAGAATCATACGGTGGCTGGCCTTCAACATTCAAGCCTATTTGAATAGATTAAGTGAAGAGCGTTGTGGTTCCTCGAAAACCATTGTCAGAGTGTATCACTGTCTCCTTCATCGCAAATCGCTAGAATATGCGTATTAAAGGAAACCTATTGGTTGAACCAAGTTGGACAAGGTGTTGAGAGCTGAGGAGCGGTTAGGAGACGAGAAGTTCAGAGTGCTTGGCACTTTGCACATGATGTCTATTTACTAATACTATTGCTATTGAGATACTCAGCCAAACAACTGTAAATACTCATCAGTCCAGGCCCGGGGGCCGGACGTTGATGTACTCGTACTTTGATTCCGGGCCTTTTATCCGACGTTCCTCGTAGCCAATGTTTTCCAACACTCTTCTGTGATGCCCTCCGCATGGTACCACTCACCTTCAACACTAGCAGATTCTGAAATCATATGAAGTATCAAGCGCGATAAGATCCGACGTCCCAAGTGGAATTAGTGCAATGATGAATACTATCCTTGACAGGGTTTGAGATCAAGACCTCGAAGTGGCTAATGCTTCATACTAAGCGCCACTTGAAACTGCCCCTGGAAAATCATTCTTCGGGATGAATCACCCCCTTGTCGTTAACCGCCTCCTGCTGGGTCTTTTCCTTGGTGTCTTCAAGTTCAAGAGGTCTGAATGCATCTGCTTGGACTCCTGACTTTACTAGTATTCCTTGTTGGAGCCGAAGCTGGCAGAGATATACTGGTAGTTGTTGGTGGCAACAATTCCGTGCGTGATGTCTTTCTGCACAACTGCTTTGCCAGACTCACCGGTTGCTACGCGTTTAGCTTACCTTCGACCCAGATGTAACCTATGGTTCACCTGGTGATTTTTTAATATTCGAGTTGTAAGTGCAACAATCAAGTTCAAATGCCACTATGTGTCGAATAACGCGTCTTTGCAGCCATTCAGGAAACCATGTTCGTTCACGTTCTCAAAAACCGTCTACCCTCGCTCACATAATCTCAATCTAGTCTGTTACGCAGTCCAGCTTCGTAAGCCCTTGTTTACGCCAGGCTATACCTGAAACCGGTGTGAGCTCAGGCTTCCAAGTGCCCGAGGCCAATTCTGTAGATGTTCCTCGATGGAACTACACAATACCTCGCGTCAATGGCCCAGTGTGGTTCTTCTGTTCCCAGACCGTTCCCATGAAGTAAATAACGGCTTCCAACCCTTTTGTTTGGTTGACTTATGTGTTTCTTGCAGTCATTGTAAACAGGGCATGGTATTTGCCTTGAACCCTGCCCAAGACCAAACTTTGGATAAATTCAAGGTAGGCTCAAGTCCTGTTTTCAGCGTTGAATGCAGTAATATTGAATACAAATTGATAGGCAGCTGCAATGGGCGTTCAAGCGAGTACTACCACTGGTAGCGAGACGAGCACTGCATCTGCGATCTCAGGATCGTCAATAGACCCACAGTGTGTACTGTACCCAGTTATGTCGGAGTGCATAAGTTAACCTTTTTCTGAATAGGGTTAGCGACAACTCGAATACAGCGTCAAGTGGTATGTCGGCCGGTACAAGAAACGGAATCATAGGTGGTGTAGTAGGTGGCGTCGTCGGATTGCTTGCGCTCCTTCTCTTGCTATGGTGGTGGCGGCGATCACGAAAACAGTCAGATAACGAGGAAAAACGTAAGTTCTAGTCCCTACAAGGCTCTGTGGGACACAGTCACTGACTGTTTGTTATATGATGTAGCGACCAGGAACACACCAAACACTGTTAGCATAGAACCATTTGTCATCCCATATCGACCTGCGCTACCAGATAACGAGTCAACACCTGGAACTGTTTTGGCATCAACACATCTCGCTCCCTCTGGAGATTCTAAAAGTGAAATGGCTGCTCGTGAGCTGAACTCTTCGGAGGCAGTGGAAGATACTAGTCCAGAAGCGCTGCTCAGGCGAAGGCAAGAGCTACAGAGCCTGGTAACAGCTATCGACAGGCAGATTGGGCAAATTGGAGCTGAAGGGCATCCTGCTTCTCTCATTTCCTCGGAAGGAGTTCGCATCACCAGCCCATTAAGCACCACTGATGTTTCTATGTATACCGGTCATAGCGTCGGTATCGACGGGGGTCATCTTGCTCCTCCTGCGTATGAACCTGCTCGCTCATAACTATGAAAATCTATCACGATGTTACAGCACACATGTCTTGTAATAGTACGTACTATACACGTTGAAATCTAGGTTGTTGCTTAAATTAAGCTTGAACGTTGTTTAATACGAGGTCGTACAAACAAGTTACATTCTTATCATAGTGGTGGTACGTTAAAGAGACGTGTAGGGAGGATGCCAATCAAAATATTGAAGGGGCGTCGTAAAAGTAGAAATAAATCAAATGAAATAATGCAATGGGAGATGTGAAGGCAAAGTCTAAGCCTGGAGGACGAAAGGAGCGTGTTTGTAGAGTAGGGGTAGAAAGGAAAATGCATAGGCGGCGCGTCTAGTTCGCGACTGGGGAATCATGAAGGCGAGGAATCATTATGTCAAAGAGCATAGTATGAAAAGAAAGGGAACAGAAAAAACTCGAGGGAACATACAGGAAAACGAGACTTTGCTATTCACATTTTAACTTTGTTTGATGTGTTTCCAACTCGTGCACTTAAGCATCAATGGCCTCAAGCTGCGCCTCCGCACGAATATTGCCTGTTCTCTTTCCAACATCCGCGAACCACTCCTTCGCCTTCAGAGCTTTCTTCTCCATCTGCTCCGCCTTTTCCACTTCCACTGTTCGCTCCTCCATTGCACCCTTGAACTTTGTCTTGAGGTCCCATGATGCAAGGCGAAGAACTTTCCTCGTCTCTCTGCTTATTCTAGTAGCATGTGCGTTGACGAACTGCATCTCACTCTCTGTGCCATCCGCGCGAAGCACTGAGGCCCTCACCCGCCTACCAATAGTTCGGGGAATGGAGCTGGGGAGTTCGAGGACTAGGTATGCAGTCAAACCGATAGTAACAGCGCCAAGCACAGGTGCAGCCCACTTGCGGGAAGTCTCGTTGCCCAGGAGGTCAGTGATGCGCACAATGCCCTCAATCACGCTCCTAACACCAATAGCCTGTCCGCCAACCATGGTCATCGCACCGACACCGACACTTACAAGGCTGAGTGCGCTCATGCTCGATGACTCATCATCCTCGGTGTGCTCTTTGCCATCACCAAAGTGAAGGGAGAATTGGTGGTTAACGTCGAAGAGGTCAAAGAATGTGGTTTCCAGCATGTCGGGGCGCTGGGCGAGGCCGATGCCAAGCCCGTGGAGGCCACCAGCAACAATGGCGCCACCAATGTGGCTGTGGGTAGACGACCTTCTGTTCTTGACACCCTTAGTACCACGGCGAGCAGCGCTGAACATAGCCTCGGGCATGAACACTCTACGGCTACGTTCGACGTCCTGGGGAAGGTGCTCCTCACCGATGTCGCGGATCTTATTGACACCATCGACAGTGACGGCACGAGCTTCATTCTCTGCAAGGGTTACGGCAGAATCAACGCTAGCGATGAGGGCTTTACGGACGTCGCGGGCGTAATCCCAGACACCAAGGAAGCCTGGGTATGTGGGCATGGGTAGAGCAGATTTGTCAATGCCAAGCTTGCCTTGTCCGACGCGGTCGAGGGCGTCTTTCAGAATAGTATTGGTTCGTGAAGTGGCAGTGGTGGCACCTTCCTCCTCGACAACCTCAAGGGCATCTTCGAGCACGTCGCTGCCCTTCTTCATCATCTCGAGGACGGGACGAACCTCTGCGAGCTCGTCTCGTGCACGCTGGAGTTCAGAGTCGGCAACGATGGCGTTGGCGCCGGCCAACAGCTCTATGTCGGCAAGGAGGTTGGAGAGGTAGGTGGAGACCGGCTGGAGTTTGGATTTGGATCGCTTAACGAGAACGAATGATCGGAGTGACTGTTCGAGATCATCGAATGATGGGCTAGCAGTAAATGGCTGGAGAGCGGTAGCAGAGTCAACAAAGTGCACAAGATCTTCCGCATCCTCATATGTCCTTGGGCTGAGCTGCTTGATTTGCTCCAACACAAGGCGACGACACTTATCCTTATTCTTGATCTGATCGTATTTGTTGACAACGATGAAGAGGTAAGCCTTCTCATTGCTAGCATTCCAGAGGAACTCCTTCGCAGAGAGTGTGAAGTGGTTCTCCGCTGACACGACGAAGACGACGACATCAATCTCCTCCTGACGCGCGAAGACAGCCGTAGTCTTAAGACTGTCACGGTTCAGACCAGGAGCATCAATAAGCGAGATGTCGACAACACCGTTGTTGAGTAGTGATTCGGATGGAGCACGAGTATCTGCAAGATAGACTTTGATCATCCTTTGGGTATCTTCATTCTCTGCAATGATGTCCTCCAGATTCGCAATAGTCCCCCGAGTGAATGATTTTTCATCAGCAATATCATACGTTGCATCCTCAATAACTATATGCACCTCTTCTATACCTTGGTTCTCAGCCGCATCGCGCACTTCACAGAATGCAGTAGTACATGGCTGTTGGTCGACGGGCATGACCTCCCGACGAAGGAGAGCATTCACAAAGGTCGATTTTCCGGCATTAAGGTCACCAGTCACGAGAACCTTGGAGGAGGTGTCTTCTACGCGATGACGGAGTTTATCGATATGGTCGATGGACGAGCCAATGCGGGCGTCAAGAAGTTTGGCAATAGATCCTTTTTCGAGTTCTGAAACGAGGGATGCAGCAGATGCAGAAGAGTGGTTCGCGCCGAGTTTAAGGTCGAGACGGAAGACGTTGAAATCGGAGTTGGGGAGGAGTCGTTCGGCATCGGTGTCGGCATGGGCTGTCGTATCAGCCTCTTCCTCGAGAGCGTCGGTGATCGAGGCGAGGGTCATTGACCGGGTAAGGCCCTGCTTGGCAGGAGTAACGATGACTTCAGTCTCGAAAGTCGGGTCGTCCGCAAAAGATAAAGAACGGCGCATTGCCTTGCGGCGTTGCGCGGTCGTGGTAGAAGTGGTGGGTGTATCGTTCTCAGCCTGCACAGAAACAGCTTGCTCACGCAGCTGAGGATATCTCACAACCCACTCAGTCTTGTTGAACACCCGTATATCATTCAACACAGACTTGGTGGAATCAATCGCACTAACCAAACTAATTCACACATCAATAACCGATACAGCACAAAAAGAGCAGCAGGTCTTGCATAACCAGCACTCACCGATCCTTATGCTCGATATAAGCCTCTTGCACATCCTCCGCCTTAAACTGTCTGTCCCCGTTCATCCCGCTGAATGCAGAGTCACTCAGCGACTCTTTTACTGGAGAAGCAACCCGTGTCGGGAAGTAAGTCTGGGCCATCGCAGTCGTCTTCTCGTTTAGGAATCGGGTTGGGGGTTGTTGTGGGCTAGTTAAGCCAGCTTGTTCGCTACTGACAACGATGGCGGAGATGGGCTCGGGGCTCTTCGTCGCAGTGAGGTAGAGAAAAACGGCGGTTGGTTGATGGTTGTGGAGGTCTTTCTTGTGATTACATACTCACGCGGGATACTTCCGGGTCCCGCTCCCGTCGTCAGCCGACCATTTCCCCACTTGGCTCTTGCGCCACGAAAATCAACAAGTCCAGTCGAGACTTCGCTCTGGAAATTAGATTACAACAATTGATCATCGAGACCGTACTAGATACTATAATAATATTATTGAGGCGGATTTTGGGGTTCATACACTGCTATATCAGGCTACATACTCTCGGATTACAAGTGGGACAAGCTCCGTCTCGTACAGGAGTCGGATCTATGGATCTACGTCTCAACCAGCCATCTAATCAGTACGATGTTCCAAGGCAAAAGAAGGGCACGTCTTGTACAATGCAAGTGCAGCCGGCCTCCTCAATGTAGAGTCCAGCTTTGTTTGATTTTCAAAGGGGAGCTTAAGCCAATGGATGGTGACACTTGATTCTCAAATAGAGCGGTGTGTGTATTCCATTTATACCGTTTCGATGAATAATTTGCACAAGCCTTTTCCGTTCCAACTCGGAGGATTGAATACCGTGGTTCGAAGCAGCGGCAACGGGGGGTAAATCCATATTGTTAAGATTGAGTATAGGAGCATTCTAATTATGGAATACCAGGGAGGAGGTAAGGAGCTTGAAGCATAATAAGAGAGGAGAGTGAACATTGACGCAGCATGCAGAGAAGAATTGTACAGGGAAGCTTGAATTCGACCAGCCAGTAGAGGATTGTCGTGATCGGACTGTCGACTCACCTGGTCAAACAGCGTTCTTCTCCAAGATACAGCCACCGGAATCATATCCCTCACGACATACTCAAACGTTGGTTCCATCACTTCATCATCTTGCCGCTTCATACATAACATGGTCGAGAAAAAGCCCGTTGAGAATCACTGGCCATCCGAGAGCTTGGAGTATGGAAGTTGTATCGAATATGGTACATTCCAGGCCGGATGCACCCAATGAAAACGCGCGCAGGCCACCTGATACACCTTGGGACCGCATAAATATCGACTGGAGCAGGGACGGTTGCAAGAGGTATCGCAATCTGAGAGCGTGATGAACGCAGACAATTGAATATCGGAGATTTATAGTTTGTTACGCCTAAACCCAACCTCTTATTTTTGAGCCCAAATTTTCGATTTTTGCACTTTTGTTTGCACTTCGTCAATAACATAAAAATGCAATGTCCGATATTTTCAAAGTCACGTGACTATTTTCC
>JASFCX010000488.1:0-11125 GCA_036937015.1 Crucibulum parvulum | reverse complement strand
CGAACCTGTGGTCCAGTTCTTGGTTCATGAAAAATCCTGCCTGAACCGAACGGAACCGAACTTTGCCAACACTAGACATGATACGTCTTGAGGCGTGGAATTCGACAACTTTGAAGATCAAATTTGACACGAATAACTAGAGAGCGACAAAATAGAGCGTATAAATTCACCTAGTAAACACAAAGTGACTTCTTCGATGTTGAGGAATAGGTAGTACAGCACTGATAACATGCTGAGATTGACGAGATCGATTGAAGGACGATGTGTGCTCTTATTTACATGTGCCTTAAAAGTCAACAAGACCATCTTGAATCTTAACTTGGATGCTCTTGTACTCGACGACCTCCATGTTACCAGTCTTTGGTTCTTCAAGTCACAGACTTGTAACCTGGACATCTGTTCTGTCTTAAATTATTCTTCTGTTTAATGGTGATCAAGACAAAGCTCTTGACGTACTACAACAGCAGTCATAGTAACACTATCGAGTTGGTAGGTGCTGAAGGTGACAATATATTCTAAGCGCTGTAGTACAATGTCCTTCGTTGCTATGAAAGCCTTATTCTTCAAATGAGTCGGGTACGTATGATGTCTATGAATATTTAAGAGACTTCGGTGCTTTGACTGTACAAGAAACGACCCCCACGCAACATTGGCCGTAAGTACTCTTTATCATAATTCTGCGACGCGGAATATCAATTTAACACTCTATTTCCTCAGACTCGTTATCGTGTCGTCATTTGGTCTTGGTATGGTTTTCAATATCATAGCCCTGCTTAAATTCACCTTCATCTTTAGACGAAACTCTCGAAACACAAATACCCCTCACGATCAATTACTACGCTAGACTACGAAACAACCAATAACGACGCATCACCCTCAGCGATTGACTGAACAACAAATAAACCTACCATGAATCATAAAATAATTAATGTTATCAATTGTGGACAGAAAAGCCACCATTTTACCACTACACCGACTCACGTACCAGGGGGGTGTGATGACTTAAACACAAAACTTGACACGCCTACTCCAGTCATAACTCCACCTCATCCATTTCGTCGAGTAATAGCGAAGTTTAGCCATGGTATTCGCACTTTGATAAAGCGAAACGACACTGCTTCCACCATGCGTGCTTCAGACCCACCATCCGCTCTTATATTTGGTCAATCTGTAAATGGCACAGACGCGCAGAATGTATCTTTGGGCGTCGATACCCCCCTCGACATCATTACGCCCACAGTGCACGCCACCAACTCTATTAACCACAACGATGTCCAACAAGATGTTGCTCATTCACTTCTTGGTTCTACGAACAATAATGTCTGTAGCGTTTGCGCGTCTCATCCTTTGAACTCAGTGCCTCCAGATACGCAGATAGAAACAGTCTCTGTTGGCATCCAAGTAAATGAATCGGGACCTTCAGATGCACAAGAAACTCTTGACAATGTGCCATCACCATTGATCGGCGTGCATATGAACTCTCTTCCTATACTCGGATCTGGCCTTGATGAAAATTCTACGGCCATCCCATTAAACGTACGTTTATTTAATCTAGCCGTCTGACATTGAGTTAATTCTTTACTTAAAAGGACTTGTCTCCCCATGACTCCTCTGCAGCACAAGAAGCATCTGCGGAGCCTATCTCGCCAAACAATCCCGAATTCGAAACTCAGGATGACTTATATGATGAGTCTTCTGCTGGAGGCGTAGCTCACTCCCCAGCGGCAGGTAAACTCCAGATCATGCCTTTCGGCGTCAGCTCAAAGAGGTCCGGACATTTCAATATTAATGGTCTCCCAAACGAAATTCTGTGCGCGATTCTCGTCGCCGTATGTCGTATGCAACCAGTCCAGATGTTAAACAACAAGCTTCAGCGCAACCATCCGGTCTTTTCCCTCCGGAGCGTCTGCAAACGGTGGATGGAGCTTTTAGCTTCAGGAAGCGCCGTAACCCAGTTCATCTCTCTTAATGCTGGAAAAAGTCTAGGCAAGATGCCACCTGTGGACTTGAGGTGGTATTTACAAGCCATTGAGAGAATTGCCAAAACGGATGGAGAAACCTTGGATAGCCTGAGTTTCGGCTTGGATGCCGATCTTAACGATATACTGGGAATGTCAACTTTCTGTGAGTTGGTAAGGTTGATCCCTCGAACAAAGACGGCTACGATTGAAATCCCAGAATTAGAAGAGGGTCAACTTGGCAACACGCTCGGTTTAGATTTTTCTAGCCAACCACTTTCGCATGACCATATTCTGGAGTTTCTTGATCTCCAGGAATTGACTTGGAAAGCTCATATAGGCATCTCTACTGAACTTCCATCCCAACTTTGTCTTCCGTGGATGAGCATCATTAAATATCCGTCATGGAATCGACTCTCGTGTCTAAGTCTGGAATGCCCTCTATCAGTAACCGATTGCTATACCATTCTTCAAAAGTGCAGTAGTACACTTCGGGGCGCTACGTTCATTGATACGGAAATCGGTTCCTCACCAACCTTGCCAGTTCTGGATTCTGTCTCTTGCTCCGCATTGGATAAATTAGCTATTCATAGTAGCAAGGACTTCTCTACTTTGCTAAATACGGTTCACTTCCCTGTTTTAACTTCTCTGGACCTTCGGAAGAATGGACAAATTGATCTGCGTACTCTCTGTGAAATCCCCTGGTATCAACTTCGACACCTTATTTTGCATTGCGATCTTGATCTCAACGACATATTAAGGATGTGCCCCTTCTTGGACTCTGTAACTGAATTGGAATGGGTTGGAGGATTCACTGCCCATCATTTTCATGCTACAACTATACCAATTTGCATGACACAGCTCTCCCATCTGAAAATTATATTCCATCGGTCTTTCCCTTTTCATCCTGACCAAACCAAATTTGACCAGTTGATGAAGAATCTCCTCCGAGACGCAAAAATGCTTGTGTCAGTGGAGATTCCCTATTTAGCATCTGTACTGGAAGGTGATATAAGGCCGACTATCACAAAGCTTACGGTCGCAAGTCAAATGACTGGAAGTCAACTGTCATTAGTGCTTCAAAATTTCCCTGCACTTATCGAGGGTGATTTTAACGTGAATGATTGCATTGACGGAATGCAGACCCAAGTGCAGCATGATGATCTGGAATCTTTAAAGTTAAAATGTTCAGGTAAAATGGACAACATATTCAACTTAATGCGCCTGACTGCACTTAACACACTACACATCTATTTTCATCCCCTGACAGTCGCATCGAATGAATGTATAAATTTCCCGACGTTCGTCACACAACCGAAGAAGCTTCGCTATCTGGTGATTGAGAATCTCAATCTCTCAACGCAATCCCTGGTTTCAGCTCTCGAAAAATGCGATAACCTGGAGACGCTCATCGTGAAAAACAATGACAGCTATATCAAGGATGATACGGTCAACGAGTTTATATATCCTTCGGCTAGGCGGTGTCACTTCCTGTGCCCCAAACTCAAGGCTCTCCAGCTCGGTCCTTGCGAGACAACGGACGGACTGATTTCGAACGTAGTCCGAATACGCATGCAACTCCCTGTTCGCCAGACTATTTGTAGTGCATGTAGAGTGGGTGGCGCTACAATGATCAGTTTTAATTGTGAATTTGGTCGTTATACTTCGAATATGTTTGACATGAGAACACTGGAGCGGTTGAAACAACAGGGATTATCCATAGAAATAAATAGGGACCAGAATGTTTATGGGGAATTCTAGAAATAAAGAACGTGGTTAGCTTCCAATTCAAGCACTTGAATATTCGAATAAAATCAAGGGGTAGAAGACGAAGTACCCGTGGTATTGAGAATATATTTAAGATAAGAGGGACGAAGAGTGTAGGTAGGTGAGTAGAATACAGATCATATATGAACGGATCGGTGTAGTGACGCCCATACATATCTACTATAACGAATAAATATCAAAGATGATTCCAGCCAACATATAATCCCAGAGCGGATGATCCGACAATCAATCGGGATGAGATAGCTTCATCAAGGGTCGCTGACTCTGTTAATCTGTGTTCAAACTGAGCAGTTGATCTCGAGATTATTTTCATGCAAGAAATCGCCTGCAATGCAGGGATTTCAAAAATATCAATGATGTCTCCGACTGATAGGCATGGCTCGAAAATTGTAAGGGTGTTGACCGAGGATGTAGACAGGAATTCTTGTAAGGCACCTAAGCTTTTTCTTTCGTCCCAACCACCAGTTAAAAATAATGAGCTCAGTTTGTGCGTCATAAGCTGCTTTAAAAGATGTCCAGGATTGCTCCATGCTCTCAGTTTTAAGTGTTGGAGATTGGGGAGGATAGTAGGACTGAAGGAGGTCAAGAGATCCTCCGCGGAGGGTGCGATACTTTCAAGCTCTATGCTGACGGCCTGACTGCATTGTCCCAGATAGCGCAGACACTCTTGAATGTTCATTGTGTTGTTGAGACGGATTTGGGACAATTGGGACCAAGGTATGGTGTTCAAAGCTGGTGAGATGCCCTGATATCCCCATGAAAGCTTGCGAAGATTTGGGAAAGAAGAGGACGAGATAGTAGCAATAATTCCTTCAGCAGTGCCCTGTGTGCAATAATTGGATTGGACGCGAATCTCAAGACTCTCTAAGGATGGTACAGGCGCCCGATGGAGGTTTATAAAGCGATGAGCCGTGATCTCTTCCATTTCCAGTGTGATGGACTTCCAACGCTGTACGTGACGAATGAGAAAATCGAGTGTATGGGCTGAACGATCACATTTGCACCCCAACTTAAAATTGGGCGCATGAGAACGCTGGAGATGAAAATTTAAAGGTGTAGATGTCGACCGTTCAATCCAAAGCTCAACTATAGAGATTGCGGGAGCCATTTTGCATTCACGTTGAGATTTAATCACCATAGAGGACCAGAGTAAGGGGCTGGAAAGAGCAACCATCCTCCAGTGTCGGGAAACCCAGGAGAGTGTCATAGGTGCATAACACTCCCAAGGGATCGGGTATTCGTAGCACGAGTATAAAAAGTCGTTGATAACGCACTGCACGAAGATCTCCCCTAAGATCTCAACGGGGAGTTTATCAATAGGAGCACAGTGTGTGTCCGATCGAGGTTTTTCGACTGCACGTGAACGTAAGTGTGGGCGAAGAATATCCAGATGGCGGGGCATAGCTAAATATGAAGGATATCAGCATTTGATAAGAAAGAATGAGGGGCTGTGTTACTATGAATATAGCGTCAGAATGGTGGAGAAATGTGAGGATAATGCACAAGAGATATAGCCTAGCTAAGAACGAAGGTCAATACTCATTAATGTAGCATATTATGATGTACTCACAGTTAACAAGAGAACGCGAGCCGCTATTCTAGTATCCTGTATGAGATGCGCAAGTTATTGCGCCCAAGAAGAAAATGGACAAGGCTACAGGAGATTTGAATCTACGAGCAGTTTTTCCAGTAAGCGTTGAGAAAGTACGGTTTGATCATGGTCACTCACGGCTGGTGAAAAACAAGGAGTGGGTGCGCTTGCTTGCACCAGTAGAATGCGATTTCATGCTTTTAAAGACAAAACTAATTGTCTTTTCATAATCGCTGTGTAGCGATCAGACTATTGTTTCAGTGAGAATTCGATTCTTCAGTCCCAGTATGTCCAAGAACCATAAACAATTGAACTGACAGCCGTTCTTCGCAACAGCATCTTGTCACACGGTCACCGTTCTCAGCAACTAGCAACGCCAAGTATCTATTTTTGGATTCAATGCTCGTCAACAAGAGCCGTAATGAACGCCAACCTCGGTCCTTGGACAAACAACATTTCAACTTCAACTCTCTGGTCTTGACTCAAACAAGAAATCAATCCAAACGCCAGTATATGGCGCACCTTACGCCATTCTCCTTGACTTCGCTATCGAATCGCTACCTTACTGTTGTATGAAGATAGCGTCCGCTTGATATGTTCGCTTTGAGAAATTCCCCAGCAAAATTATACTTCACTTCATGGGCTGTCTTTCATTTGAGAAACGCTATCTCCAAAGATTACCTTTCAGATGATTTCCCACTTAAGTTCTGAAAGTAAAAAGAGCTGCTACCAATTCACTATGGACTGGCCTTGGCTCGAACACGGACCCTCCGCTCTACAAGCGCTTATTATAAGAGGCACTCAATAAGTAAGCCGACTGTATTGGTTTGGAGAACCTTGAAGGAGACGATAAGCATCAGCCGTTCTTTGTGGCAAGGCCGCCACGCGTCACGGTCATGGGGTCTCACTGAGTCACAGTTTGGGCGCTTATCAGTTCCTTTCTCACCACTCATCCTTCTTGGATCTTGGATTTACCTTGATTTTACCTCCATCTTCCTGGAAAGACCTGCACGACAAAATGTTGAGAGCCAGAGTCATTCCTGTAGCTCGTGCTGCGGTCTCTGGTACAAGGTACGCTATATCATATTGAAACTCCAATTCAAACATTGAATGGTCTCGATCAGGCGCGTGGGTTTAGCCAGTTACTCCACAAACTTAGGTATTCCTTCGTCTTCTACCACTACTATCACCGCTACCACCAGAGGAATGTCTACTACCACTAGCGGCTCTGAATCTTTGTATGAGTTTGGCCAGCGTCATGTTACCAACGGTCTCGGCAGAATCACCCAGGGAATCATGACCAAAGGCGAAGGCTCTTACGTCTTCTACGACGACGGGCGCAAGATGCTCGACTTTACATGTGGTATTGGTGTGACGAATCTTGGTGAGTCATACATATTCACTGTACTTTCAGTTGGGCTGTATGTACAACGACTCGAACGCCTCGTCCATCGGACGCCAACTGGACCGACTATTAGCGTGCGAGGGAAGCTTCTGCATGGCGCACTTCATTCCAACGCGTAGCTTCTGTGGAAGTACGCCATGGTGGGGTACTGCCCTTATTACTAGCTAAAGTACCGCCACCTGAATGGTTTCACACCTTCGTGCATCGGTCGGCCCACATATTGCAAAGGTTTGTCTCTACAATGCAGTTTGCGCGTTACGAAGGGACCTTGGGCGTTGTACCCATATCCTGCTCTGAAGTACGCGTCTATGGGATATTCGCTATACCACTAGCAACAGGCACTGCGATTCTGCAGCGAAAACCCACCCCCTAATCCGTACTACGACATGGATGACGTCGTTCTTGTTGTTTTAGTGGCCTATTTTTAGAGTGGAGGGGATATGCATGGAGTTTCTGTAGGTTCTGTTGTGCAAGCAGAACTTACCCCGGACCTCCTCTCCAACCTTAACAGCTTTACGTCTATAGTCTACGCAGCTTTTCTCGTACCCAGACTTATGTCGGTCTACTTCGTAGTTGCTTAGCAACGTTCATCTTGAAGCTGTCGCTGTGTTTATGATCTCGTATCACAATATCCTCAGTTTTTGGCTGGTCATTTGTTTTTGGCTTGTGACGTCTAGAATTAATCTCTTTCGACTGCTCATAGGTCACGTCAACCACCGCGTCAGCACAGCAGCCGCCGAGCAATGCATGAAAATCGTGCACTCACAGGTACGGACTGGGTTCTTGACACGCTCACCCCACCCGAACTCATATGCTCTTTTACAGTGTAGCATCGCCATGCACGAGCCCTACCTCCGGCTCATCGAGCGTCTGCTGCCTATCATGCCTGACCCGTCTCTCGATTCGTTCTTCTTCTGGAACTCGGGTTCTGAGGCTGTCGAAGCAGCACTCAAAATGTCACGCATCATCACCGGAAAGCAGAACATCATATGCATGCAAGGTTCGTATTTCTCGCGGCCTTCGTTTACTAGCGTTCTAATCGTGATCATAGGTGGTTATCATGGCCGCACTTTTGGTGCTATGGCCGTTACGAAGAGCAAGACTATCTACTCCAAAGGCGTGGCGCCTCTTATGGTGAGAGCTTAGCTTACTTCAAGTCTCTCAGTTCTAACGTACATTTGGCAGCCCGGAGTCTTCTCGATCCCTTACCCGTTCTGGCACCAACTCGGCCTCCCACCCACCACACCCACAACAACGCTCGTTAGTCTCTGCCTCTACCAACTCGACCTTGTTCTCTCCCAACAATCTTCACCTAGCGACACAGCAGCTATCCTCGTCGAGCCTGTCCTCGGTGAAGGTGGATATGTCCCCGCCCCAGCCGAATTCCTCCAAGGCCTGCGCACCCTATGCGATAAGCATGAGATTCTGCTCATCATTGACGAGGTGCAGAGTGGGTTTGGGAGGACGGGAAGGTACTTCTCCATCACGGAGAGTGGGGTAAGACCTGATATTTTGACAATTGCTAAGGGATTAGGGAATGGATTCCCAATCAGTGGTGTTATTAGCAGGAAGGAGTTAACAGATAAATTGACTCCTGGAACTTTGGTTTGTTGTACTCACTTTGGTATTTGTATAGTGACTGACAATTGATATCTGTAGGGTGGAACTTATGCTGGCAACGCAGTATCCTGTGCTGCAGCTGTTGCTGTCGCCGATGTCATGCGCGAGGAGAAAATTCTGGACAATGTCCAAGCTAGGTATGCCTTTCCAGTTCATCATTCGCTTCAATCCCTCATAACTACGTTTTCAGGTCCAAAGAACTCTTCGCGTCCCTCAAATCTCTCCAATCCGACCCCACTGTTGGCCGGTTCATCCTCGATGTCCGTGGACGCGGACTAATGGTCGGTGTTGAGTTCGCAGCACCCCCAGGTACCGGACACGAACACGATGCCGCGGTGCAGGAGGGTGCTCCTAAGGACATGGCCGCCCGCATTGCAAAGAAGTGTATCGAAAAGGGGATGCTGATTCTCACTACAAGCATTTATGAGGTGATTCGATTCATCCCGCCACTGAATGTTAGCGCGGAGGATATGAAGAAGGGGACAAAGATCTTTGAAGAGGCTGTTAGAGAGGTTGTGAAGGAGGGCTAAATGGTGAACCTAGGCGTTGCTTTAGCTGAAGAAAATGTTTGTGGAACAGCCACTCCATCAGGAGCTAGCGAGCAAAATGTTCGAGCAATGACAGCTCTCGATGGATGCATGGTGTATTCTGATGTATAGTATCGAGCAATGTATTTTCCATCATGTACTTTCTACTGCAATAGCACATCGTATTCCTTAGTGTCTAGGCTGTAGTCGCCGTTCCTCGTGGATGTGGGTGGATGGACTGTAGAGACCTGTAGGTAAAGCTGAAATAAGCACCCTCACACTCACATACATCCAAGATTAGCCTAGCATCACAGGATTGCTACTACAGTCGAGTTCTTGCTGAACATTATTGAGCTCAGCTATGTACATGCAACATTAGCTAAGGCTACACTGCTACACTGTCAGTATTGTGTGCTCAGCTTCGAAGGTTGCCAGATGTACCATCGATTGGTATGTATCACACCTGACACACTAGCGGACAAGAAACATCGATAGAAGCAATCACAGCTGAATCGACTCCTTATGCTTAAACTTCCTCTCCATAGGATCCAGCGAGCGGAATCAGAGCTGACTCGCATGTAGCTCGAACTGGACGCGCAGTGAGTCTGGAACAGCGCTCTCCGTGGTCTCCGGGGAACTGACTTGAAGAATAGATTCAGCGTGTAGACTCTTTGATCAGGGCCAGGAGAGTTGAAGGCCATGGAAAGGATGGAGTAGAGCGGCACAGCGAAGGCGAATATGGGCTTCTTTTTGGCGAGAGCTGGATGGATGAGGTGAGTAGGGAGTGGTAAGATGAAGAGGGTGGCCGCAACTTCAGCTTTGTTCAGCGCTGTGGTAATCTTGAATGCGTTTGCAGCTTCATGTATTAAAACTCCGGACAGACCAATGAGACATGGATTCTTGCTCTGTCACACTGTGAAACCGATGTATCTTTAGTATATCCGACTTCACGAGGCTGGGTGGAACGTACCAGTCATGATCGATCCGTGGAGGTCTGCCTTGACAAGCTTCGGGTGCATGCCTGCCAATACTGAAATGACTTCTGCGGTTGGAGCAACTGAAAGGGATGCTGGAAGCAGTGCTAATCCTAAGAGATCCGACATTCACCCCAGCCACACATAGTGCAACGGCACAAAATGTTCATAACTATGGCATACGTGTCAATCATTCCTCACGAAGTCTATAGGCGGGAACTTACTTCGTCTGCTTGTCTTCAAACCCCCAAAACACGCTTCCTTTCGTTTTCTTGTACTCAGTACTCCCCCAACTTCTCCTTAGCCTCCCACCACGCATGTTTCACCTCTACCTTCTTCGCCCTACTGTCACGTTGTGGGTTTACGGGCAGCATGATTTGCGCATGTATTCAATTTGGGTACAGCCATGTTGCTTTTGATGACTCAATGCTCAGTTGGCTTTGTACGTATCTCGGGTTGAACGGGACATTGCTCCTGAATTCGATGCGTTGATTCTGGGGAACAAGATGATAACTTCGCTATGTATGAGGATTTCCACAGCTTAATCCGAGAACGAGTTCTTGCATGGATCAGTAGGCCATCCATAAGTATCCATTGCTGAGTTCGATGTGATGTCAAGAGAAGAAAAATAGGAACTGCCAACTGGTAAGGTAGCGTGACTTCTTGAATCCAATCAAACAGATAACTAAATGACTACTTCAGATTATATTCGACTGCTCAGCGTCACAGAAATGACACATACAGAGCTTATAATCTAGTTTGCCGGACAGGAGATTTCCTGAAGCATATATTTTGGCATAAAGGTGAAAGAGTGTTAGGGTCGTTGCGTTCTGGCAGCATTGGTCCCTACCAAGGCCAGGAGCCTTAGAATAAAACAACGTCAAATACCACTGCTCATCATTAAGCGGCGAGTGCACAGCCTTGTTCCCTTCACAACTACCCAATCAAATGGTAAATGGTTGAGGTAAATTCAGCCTTTAAATATGGCCAACTAAAATTATAGTACTTATGTGTGCGCACATACTTCCTTAGAAGATGTACGGTATGAAAGCATAGCGGACCTTCTCCCTATACGCCAACCATTCTGAAGAAAATGTCTTCTTCATCAACCCATCCTCAACTGTCGCTCTATTTTTCAGTGATATGACTGTGAAAAGGACAGCACCTATCCAGTACCAAACGAGCCATTTAAACGGTGTCGCCATTATTCCGCATTCGGAGAGGTAATTTCCGCTCGAGATTAGGTATGTTATGGCAGCACC
>JASFCX010000487.1:0-11145 GCA_036937015.1 Crucibulum parvulum | reverse complement strand
CCCACCTCGCGAACGAATAATGAACGATTGGCGTGATTGTCGAGGACTTTGATGGCCACTGTGCGTCCGCGCCATCTTCCATAATATACAGTCGAGAAGAAGCCCAGGCCGATCTTGCGGTCCCTATCGACTTCATAGCTATGAACAACATCGCATCAGTCAATGGGAACGAACGAAAGAAAAACGAAAACAGCTAACCGAGTGATCGTCCAACTAGGCAAATTCGTATCCACCCCCGTACCCCTGCTCATCCTCCTCAGCGCATCAATCCCACTCTCAAGGAACTCCCTATCAAGTGTGTCCTTCCTACTCCCACCACTCCCAGTTCCACTCGCAGCACTACTATCCGAGCTCTGAGTGCTGGCTACCGTCTTGCTTCTCTTCAGACCTCCATTGGCACTAGCCGCGCTATCACCCCTTTGCAAGCTAATCCTGCGCACCATCTTTCCAATCGGGCTTGGTTCTCCTCCAGTAGAGGTGCTAGCAGGGGGGGTTGGTTCACCAGTGCCTGGCTGAGTTTTCGGAACAGGCATCGCTAGCGCACCCGATGAACCACTACCGCTAGCACCAGCACCAACAGTAATCTCAATTCCATCCCCCTGCTCCCTCTCCACCTCCTTCTCCAACTCTCTCTGCAGCGTCTTGATCGCCTCCGCCATCTCCTCCCTCTGGATCTGCAGCATCTCCACTATCTTCACGTCACTGCTCGACTGCAGCGCCTCCCGCATCAGCCCACGCATATCCGCGAGATCGAGCTGGGCGTCGATCTCATTCTGTTTCGATTGTAGGGACGCGAGGGCTGTGATGATCTGTTTCTTAGTTAACTGGCTGGGCGAGAATTGGGATGTGGGTGATGTGACGAGAGGAAGTGAAGTGCGCGGTTGTGGAATTGGGATGGATGCTGTTATTGGCGTCGTAGCCGAGCCGTTCGCAGGAAGATTAGAGGCACCACCAGCACCAGGAGCGGGAACGAGCGTCGAAGTTGATACATTCCCATTCCCATTCGTCCCCAACAGCATCGATGCCTCCCCACCACTCGTCGTTGGCCTGCCCAGCCCAGTAAGCAACAGCTCATTCGCATTCACACCCTCATCCTCCGCCACGTCTCTAATCGCGAGTAGCGACCGTCCTTGAGTCTGCCGACCATCCGGCGTAGCGAAAATCTCCTCGGTGAGTGCGAGTCGGCGTCCTTGACCGGCAAGAAACGCTGCCATCATACGCTGATGGTCTATTTGGCGTTGGCGCTCGTTCTCTTGGACGGTCCGGAGGATCCGGAGATGTACGGACATCTGCCAATGAAGAGGATGTGTTAGCATATAAGGTTCGAAAGAGTTTGATAAAGCATAGGAGAGGAAGGTTAAGTAGACCGATGAGCGTACGCTGACGTGAGTTGAATGAAGCTGTGGTGTCTAGTCCTAAGTAGTATACCCAGTATATCTCTGCTGTTGCTGTCCGATGCCAACGGGCTAACTGTTTCACCCGTCTTCCTCTGCGACTACCAGCCCCCCGATGCAAGGAAAAGGAAAAGCGCGAAACAAGAAACTCACATCAAACATCCCCAACGCATCCCTCAGTGACGAATCCAACCCAGAAATTTCCTTGAGGATCTCGTCCCGTTTCAGATAACGCTTGATGAATGGTCGGTTGGCCTGCTTCAAGAGGAAGTACTTGACTTTGAGGAATGAGCTACGAGGGAGGGAGGCTAGGTTAGTAGGTGTTTAATAAGAGAAGGAACCAGAAGAGAGAAGACGGCACAAGGGTTGACAATATAACCTCGTACCACGCAAGCGCTGATGGAATCATATCCAGCTGGCGATGGCCAATAGACCCAAAGCCACGAAGACGGTCCACAAAAGATGAAGAGAGAAAAACATTTTTAAAAAAAACTGTTACTCACTCCTCCAACCTCCCCAGCGGCACCTTCAACTCCTCCGTCACCTGGTCGCCCGCCTCGTTCACTTCTTGTCTCACAGAGATGAGAATCTCCGCACAGCGCTCGGTGAGGCGCAGACACGCGAGGCGGTTCATCTGGTCGAATTTAAAAAAAATAAACATCAGTGTTCTTATCCATAGAGAACTAGGGGTAAGGAGAAAAGGAACACTCACATCAACACCCTGCAACGCATCCCATATCCCCAACAACGTCTTCGCAGCGGCCGACAGACCAGGGATAGGCACAAAATCGAGGTAATCAATGCTCATTGCGAGCAATTCATGTGTCACATCGAGTCCGGTGCCGAGTACGGAGCGGGCGGCCTGTGCGACGCGCTAGATGGAGGGGGAGAAAGGCGTAAGTGAAAATTCGAAAAATCAACCCAAATCATTCGAAAATTGAAAATGGAGGGGGAAATCCACGTGAGCTGTATACGAGGATCCCCGAGAGAATGCTGACGATATTGAATACGAATCAAGACGTCCATAAGGTTATAAATAACCCATGCATACACTCTGTGAGGATCGACACAAAATGTCGCTCAGCGGAACGGAGACGGGGATAACGGACTCCGAGAATGAGCCAGGAAATAACGGATAAGACGGGATCGGCGTGTGTACACTGTAGGCCCCTCTGATCGTTGATCCACGCTAAGACAAAGAGTGGGCATGACAAAGAGGATAAGATGTACATATATGCGCCTACATCATCAAACACCCGTTGGACGGCACGCATACACTCCCCCACATCACCCCACCACCAAAACCAAAACCAAAATCAAAAATTAAAAGGAAGAACACTCACAGTCCTAGTAGCAACCCACCCTTCCTCCTGCTCCTCCGGGATCGTCTTCTTCCTCGCGAGTGCCCTGCCCACCAAAAACGTGGGGGCACCAGTGGCATGGCGCGTGAGCATCATCTCCGGTGCTCTTTCATCCCAGTCCTGGTCTTGATCTTCCGCATCGTCTTCGTCGAGTTCTTGAGGAGGGGCTTGCTGAGGAGTTGGATGAGGAGATGTTTGAGGAGACGCAGGATGGGAAGAAGGCGCCTGGGAACGCGAGGCAGATGAGGAAGCGCGTTTGCGCCCGATGTACTTGGCTGATGAGGTGGATGGGGCGTCTGAGCCTGCTCTTTTCCTCCCCTTCCCTTTGTCTTCTTTCTTCTTCACACGTGTGCTCGCACCTGAGGAAGCTTTCCGTGTTCGTGTTCTCTCCGCACTGGGCTCCCTCCAAGGTCTCATCACTCTCTCGCTGGTGGAGGACCACCACGAGATCGGCTGCTGCTCTTCCTCTGATTCCTCTGACTCCCCACTTTCTGCCTGGTTTCCCCGCGTGGTGGGTAGGGTCGAGGAAAACAGCGCTGAGCGAGGTGGGGGTACGCTAATTGCAGACGGCGGCGTCGCCGTTCCTGAGGTAGACGGGAGCGGAGATGTTGGGTGCCCGGGCGAGGAGTGGGTTGATCGAGCACCATGACCGAGGGAGCGACCACGCGCAGGCGAGCGGGAGCGGGCTCTACCCGTCGCCGTCGAAAGCGAAGACGAAGACGGAGGGACATGAGAGGAGAAATCGTCCAGATCAAGTGGTAACGCAGGAAGTGGGTGCTGCGTATCGCCGCTGGGGAGGGATAGGGTCGATCTATGCTGCCCTCCTCCTCTTACCATTGTCTGCTGCACAGTCATACTCGACGAGGTACTCGACACTCCCGAATGACCAGAACTCGAACTCGCGACTCTTGCTAGAGGCGATGCAGGGGGCCTCGTCCCACCCAGGGAGGAGGCAGAGATACCCCGTGAGCGAGCAGATGGCGGAGGGAGGGAGGCGTGCACGGGTGAGGGCGGGGAATCGGAGGAGGCGCTAGACGAGGAAAGCGGGAGGGGGGCGCTGTGCGGTGATCCGGCTGCGGAGGAAGAGGGGAACGGAGATGACGATGAAGAGTCGGAAGACGGCACTGGTGCTGTAAAAGAAGAAGACGCAGACGGTGGAGATACAGATACGGCGGGATTCAAAGGCGAGGAGACGCGTGGCATGTTTGGCGTTGGCGGGAGCTCTGCTGCTGCTGCTGAAGAAGAGGAAGCAGAGGACGAAGAGGACTTTGAATTCGATGATAGAGCGCGAGAAGCACTAGCAGTCTGAGGAGGAGGTTTAGGAGGCGTTTGCGGTGGTGTCGATACTGGCATTTTCGAGTTGGATGAGATCTATTTCTAGCAAATTCTGTTCGTTCGTTCGTTGATATATGCGCGTCTCTTTCCTACCTGCTTTTCCTATTCCTATCCAGAGAATCGATAAACGAGCGAGTTATATGCAAAGAGAGCGAGGGATCAATGCACAGGACGAATGAATACGCGCAATGTGGAAAACGACGAACTCCTCGTTTCGATGATGAGCTCGGCGACGTGTACGAGAGAAAAGTAAGCAGATGGGGAAGATGAAGCGCGTCGCCACAGGAACACCAATTCGTCAAGCGCTAAACACGTGCGAGAAGATCGGCTAGATCTCGGAGCTAATTATCCCCGCGGAGGCAAAACACGGAGGTAAATTTGTTTCTAGTCTTTGTTAGTCAAATTCGTCGTCAAATTCCGCGCTTTCGTTTTGCTTGTATTCGTTCTTTGTTCTACACTTGCTCGAGAAAAAAATATCAGAGAGGAAGGAATCTAAAGGACTCAAGAGGTGCTTTATATACCCTCAGCCCACACCCCATGGCCACTTAACTTGACGACTGCGCGCGCGGAACCATGGCACCACACCACAGCCAATCTTTACCAATTGTTCCTTTCGCGGAATTACTTCCGATACATACTATACACTGCTCGGTTCAAGTTCTGCGCCTATTCATCTGAATACCTAAGTCTATTCATGATTTTGCCCCTATCGAACTTTGACCGATCGATCCAAATGTTAACATGACTCGTACCTGCAGTTCTGTCAACCGTCGGTGACCATACGTTACGATCACTCGATCAACTCTTCCATCGCTGTTGGAGTCGATTCGAACAGCACTGGCACACCATCTCTACCAGCCTGTTATTGTCAAGGTCTCTCTGCCAGTCAGTCAGTCAGTCTGAATAACAGAACACCCCCCACCATATTATCATGAAATGCACTCAAACTTCCATCTCGCCACCAACTTCCTTCATTCCGTGCTCATTCCGAACTCAGTCCATTGTCAATTCTATTTATACACCTCTCTGTCAGTCATACCGACTCAACTTACCTTACTTGACTCTGAAAGTAAAGTGAGGCCGGAGCTCGGAAGGGCGGAACAGCGGGTCTATAACTACGTTTGGATGGGGGCGGGACACGTGTTTCCTTGCATCATCACCGCCAACATTCCTCTCCTCCAAGTCCCCATAAATTCTACCCCAGATTTTTTCCTGGGTCATAATCTTCGTAGCGTTCAATTCATAATTTTTTTTGGCTATCGATGATATTCAGGCCCCTGACACGTCTAAACTCGCACACCATCTTCTTTGGTATTAAAGTAAGATGAGCTTTGTTCCGCCCGCAGTTGGTTATGTATATATATACCCCGCAGCTTACTTATTCATGGATCCATATCGAATACCCTGGAGCGCCCATTTCATTCACTATGTACCCCGGTTTTGCTGTAAAAAGAAAGAAAAAAAGAAATCTGGATGGCCATGTCGGTCTTTAAACATTCCGAGCGGTAGAGCCTCTGTATAACAGCGTTTTTATAAGCTTACATAGATCACCCGCAGCGTATCTCTGGGCTCTCATTGTGACTCGAGATACTGGATTCAGGTGTTTGAAATATTTCCTATACTCGCTATTCAGCGGTACCGGTAACGAGTACTAAACAGCCTTCTCCCTTGATCCCAACCCACCAGGCCATGTCAATCGCGCTCTTTTTTTTCTTGTCAAATTCCAGGGGATCATAGATGTGTAGCGCCAGAGCAAACTAGACGCCCCACACCTACTTGGGTGCTGTGCGAGGCCATTGCCAATTCCTATTATCCTCTTCGACGCTAGGCACAGAATCCATAATTCGACGTCATGTACAGGATAGCACCACATCTGATACATCACAACGCCTTAGCCCTGCCATCGCTGTTCACGGGACACAATCCAGTCCAAAAATACAGCATTCTCCTCTAGGCACCGAGTCGACGTCGGCTTCTCCATTCGTCTTACTTTGGAATGTGCATATGCTATTCCCAAGCTCTTATAGTATCTTACATAGCTCCACCGTCACCGTTTACAGCATGCAGTCTTATGTAGCTGGCCTTCCTCGGTAATCAAACGCGCTTGATCTATATTTGGGTTTTATTGTGTTTAAGTCAAGGACAAGGAGTTGAGCTGATTGCTTCTATTTTTAGACCTCATCCGTTCAAAATTCTCCCCTGCCTAGAAGGCGCAACTGCAATCGGTGAAACTCTTAAGATTTATCAAGAATATATGTAGGTAGTGCCTCCAGGAGTAACTTTCGTCTGGTCGACACGAGCATCAACTGAATCCACCTAAACTACTGCTTCCATTCGATTTAGGATGTAAATTAATTATACAACGCGGTGATTCGTATAAACGACCCACCCTTCCATTTTCCAGCTGTCACCTCTCTGAAATCTACGAGCGATGAACTGCATCCTGTCTGTATCTCATTAATTCTGCAACTATGCTAAACAGCTTCATGATGAATTGCTAACAGCACGCTCATCAAATCTAATGGTTGTGTTTGAATAGTTTATAATTGGTATACTATCAGTTTTATCACAGTAAGAATTGAGAATTGTCCGTCGTTACTATATATCGTAATTAGTCTTAGTCCGTTCTTGTCATATGATTATATTCTATTTCATCTGCATTACCCGACAGCCCCTATTAAGAAGCTCTAACAGGATCCACTTCACTCTTTATCACCTTATATGCGTCAATCACCTGCTCCGCCTTCAAACGAATCACATACAAATCCCTTAAGAAGCCCATTCTTGAATAAAAGTAATCCTGATAGTCGGAATAAGATACATATAGGCTCAGCTTTAGAATAAATTCCAGATCCTCAAAGTAGCACATCAGGTCTTCCATGAGTGGCCAAAGTCTATTGAATTCCTCTTCCGGATTCGAACCAGTCATGCGGATCTGCTGAGCGAACTTTTCAGCAGGGAGGAATGCTATCCGAGACAGAAACCAGAAGT
The DNA here is from genome assembly GCA_036937015.1 of Crucibulum parvulum. Classification (NCBI taxonomy): domain Eukaryota; kingdom Fungi; phylum Basidiomycota; class Agaricomycetes; order Agaricales; family Nidulariaceae; genus Crucibulum; species Crucibulum parvulum. Next base: position 4,064 of record JASFCX010000487.1, on the reverse strand, counting down.
CCCTGACGTCTTTTGCTCGTGTGCTTGCTCGAATTTTCTCCATGGACTCCTGGCCTGGTCCGAGCTTCTTCGCAAATTCGGTGCTCCAGTGTTGCATAGCTGTGAGATGTGTTTGCACGTCACTTTTCATTATGCGGACGTCTTCTTTGGAGGCGTTTTTTGACCCATGGAAGCCGAATACCGTCTGTGCGGCGAATTGACGAAGAATGGGGAGGTTCCTCTTCAAACTTGACCAGGTTTTCGAAACCTCCTCAAAGTCATACAGTTCCTCAGCTTCGTTCAAAAGAGTATATCTCATGTCGGTCTCCAGCATACCCGTGAAGTTTGATATCTCTGCGCATAAAGATACGAGATTCGGCTGGTCCGCTCCAGGTACATCAACGCAAAGGGCAGGATAAGGTATATCAGCAACGTTGCACAGACTATCCACCATACCCATATATGTACTCCAATTTCCGGGGAGAGAGCTCACAAAAGCGTCTGTGTTCTCAGATAACCAGCTGTTGATGTATGCTAGTTGTCGCCGTATAGTGTCGCTAATTGTTGTAGAATGATATGTTTCTTCGTTGTCGATATTACCGATACACTCTTCGGTCTCGATACCAGAGCAGTTACCGTCATTGTCGTTATCTTGCCCGTCAACGGAATTAAGTAAAGAATTCGTGGAAATTCTCAGGTTCGCATTCGAGCAGCATTCATCCTGTTGATCACCCAAGTTGGCATCCGTCTCCGACAAGTAGGAAAGAGCATCATCAGAGAAGTTATTATCCATGGAGCCACCGTCCATTTCACACTCTTGGGGGAGATCTGAGGAAGACCTTGCATATGGTGTAGGAGGTCTGAAGAATGCTTCTTTAACATGGGGACTATCTGACGATATAAGTTGGCTGTCAACATTGGGAAGTGGTGGGTTGGGGGATTCCCCAGAAAGTAAATCATTTATAAATCGTAACCCAATTCCAAACGACTTCGTCTTAGGCTCTTGGACGTGAATAGGATCTTCAACGTCTTGGGAAGGACTTGAAGAGAAGGTGGGATTTAGCTTTGAATCCGGTATTGTGGTGGTTTGTTGGGTGAGCACATCATTCTGCCGAGATTGTGTAACGTTCTCGACTTCTTTAGTACTGAAGATCGGAATACTCTGTGCGCAATAATTCCTCGTATCAGCAGAATCAGTAGCACAGATACTACAAGAATCGTGAGACGATAGGGCGGGGCTCTGAGGGACGACAAAACTTGGCTCTACATCTGGAATTACTGTTGCTTCTCGGCTGAAAATGCTATTCTTCTGAGATTGTGTAATGCTTTCAAATTCCTCAGCATTAGAAGCTGCAATATCCTGCGCGTAGTGGTGGCTCGTGTTGGAAGTGTCTGGGATGTCATTGGTGTGGGACTGGTGGAATGGTAGAGTTGGGCTCAGAGGAACGACAGAATTTGACTCTTCTCCTGTTGTGGTCGTTGTTTCTCCACAGGACGTATTGTCCCGCCGAGCTTGTATAACGTTCTCGGTTTCCTTAGCGCTAGGAGAAGGGGTGTTAGGTTCATAGTAGTTTATACCAAAGGTGCCTGGAGCACCACCAAATTGAGTATCACAGAACGATAGCCTATCGTCAGACACAGCTCTCTTCGAATTATAACAATCTGCAGGACTACAATCCGATTCATCTGGCGTTATAATATCCGAAAGAGGCCGCCTAGCTGGCGTGTTGAGATAAACTAAAGGTTCTTCGTGAGGTTTAGAATTCTCTAGGAGGGACCCTTTGTCTTCAAGTTCAGTAGAAAATGGTTGCATTTCAATTGAGACTGATATATCATGAGGGATGAACATCTGGAATGACCCATACGATTCATTGGATGAAGACTCATCGTCGCTAATAACAGAAGTCTGAAGAGCTTCCTTGCTTTGGGAGGCGATGGAGGGAGTAGACGGAACGTTTGGGATTGGTTCATTACTTGCCGCTTCCATGAAAACATCGCCCTGTGTCCCATTACCATTACCACGAGATGACGGGTCCAGGATGTGGCGTCCAGGTTGAAGACCTCTAATAGGAGTGTCGATCTGATTAAAATTCGCCTCAATCTCTCGTTCTATAGGCCGAAAGGGTGGTAAAGCTTCGAGGACTTCAATGACGAAGTTACGCGATCCAAACAACGCGCCGAATCGATTCCCAGGCTTGAAAGGCATTCCACTATCGATGATTCTGAACCCGGTTATCAAGTTCTCCTTGTCAATCTGGGCCTTCATCTCGTGAATGATCCGAATAGTAAAGTCAGTCTCATTAACACGCAGAACAATGCACATATTAGGACCAGGTTCTATGAAAGAACGCTGCGTTGAAGGACGAGGAATAGTATATGGAGTGTTGAACACCTGATCAATGGGTGTAGACGACCATAGCATAGACGCTGGATTCGTTCTCGACCTCTGTTTTGGTACAGGAGTTTCAAGAGAACATTGAATCGAAGGACGAGGAGCATATGGGGCATTGAATACCTGACCAACGGGTGTAGACGACCATACCATGGGCGCTGGACTCGTTCCCGACCTATGTTTTGGCACAGGAGTTGCAGGGGGGGTGAGCAGCTCTTCTTGTTTGCGAGGCGTAACAGCAGGTGTCTTCTGCCCACTCTTGTTTCGAAAGAGCGAAGGCAAGCCTAAACGCGGTCTGGGCCGTGAATCAGGTGTCGTGGTGGGAGATACATTGTTCTTTCGTCCACGGTTGGTGAATTTGCGATGGAGGGAGAACATGAGGATGTTAAGGTTGGTCTTCTGTCGGGACTCTCGTGGTACGATATACAAGGATACGTCAAGATACTAAAAGAACACGTTCTAAATTGATCAAGCTTTGTCTGCGTAGGAAGACGTACCTTCAGTAGACACGGCGGGTTTTGTTGGTGAACACTGACAATCTGGACAGCGATGTTAAGTATTATTCGAGGGGACGAACTTTCATTGTTTGCTATTGTCCTGGTAAATGGACGCGCTAAGGTTTGGATGGAACACACAGCGCTAGGCTGTGGGTATAATTAGGAGGCTGAGTGGAATACAACAATTGTGGTGGGATGAAGACTTGTACTTTATCATGTTACTATTTTGAAAATAAGGAATGAATGACAAGTGGTTGGATGACAGCGCACCCACAGAGACCCACAGACATCGCTTTGATAAAAGAACAAGGCATAGTTGTGAGTAACACCATTAGAATCGAATTGCTCTGAATGTAAGAACGGTGCGGAGCTTGAAGACAAATTACAAGACGAGAGCACCTCCGCAACGCTTGGGAAAAGAACGGAAAGATGGATATTCGGAAGGGAAAAGTTATGAATGATACTTTCGACGACGTGATAAAGCTTTTCTACAATATTTAGAGAAGTGAGCGATGACAAATATTTATCTCAACCAACCCGGGCCGCTCGTCGCTGAATAATAGTCTGGTTACTATGTCGTCTTTGAACGAATACCTTCTATAAAGGTCGCCTCTTCATACTTGGTCTATACGGTAATAGAAAGTCCATGCAACATTTAAAGGTATAGTCAACGTCTAATACATTAATGGCAATAGTTAATGGAAAGAAAGCTAGAACCTCAACGTCACACCTTTGGCGCCAGTGATACCCCCTCATCCGCGCCCTTCAATATCCTCGTTGCTGCCAACTCTCTCCCACCACACTTTTTCTCGCACACATTTGACAACTCCTTCGCTTTTGAAATGTACGTGTTGCCAGGAGCGATGACCTTGATGAGCGCCGCCGCGAATTCTAATGCATTAGCGCCCGGAGCAGCGGTTTTGTTCCCATAAATCCCAATACCAAGGTATTCAGCGCGGTTGGCGTAATCATAGCAGTCGAACCACCGGGGGAGGATAACGTGTGGGATTCCAGTACTACTCAGATTTGTGGATGTTAGAGGGAAAAAAGAAGGGGAAAGAGGAAAAGACATACACGACACTCTCGAAGAAAGAATTCGCACCCCCATGGTGTACGGAGCAGATGATGCTTCGCTCATGAAGTATAGCCATCGGATCGACCGCAAGCCAGCTAACAATCCTGACGCGCCCACTATC
>JASFCX010000486.1:0-11161 GCA_036937015.1 Crucibulum parvulum | reverse complement strand
CAGTTGTAAGCTTTGTTAACATTTCAGCTTTATATTCATTTTGCTCAATCTCAGTGAGCTTATCCCAGGAATTCTGATCACCAAGTTTTTTGATCATCTCTTTATTGGCATTAATGAAATGAGGCATCAACTGATCAGTTGAGTTATTTAAAATCTGCTTTTCACCAAGGATCTGGTATGTTGCTGCCTTTTTTTTCTTTCCCATAAGCTCAAAATCTTTTTTCTCTTTTGCACAATGATCTGAATGCATGCCAACAAGCTTAGTATATATATCAACAAGACATGCAAAGGTGTCTGTTTCTTTTGAAAGTGGGCTAGCATTATAAATATTGAAAATATTCTGTAGTATTATGGTAATTAAAAAATGAATAAAATCGTTAAAAATACAAATGACCCTAAATTGCATAGTATTTACTTGTTCTTACATGCCTGACATAAAAAAATTCATGGAAATCAAGTGTGCAAAGCACAATATGCATGGGCACCTATTTTCAATTGTGCATTGATGTCACATGTGGTGTCATGGTACTGCTGTGTACCAGAGATTGCTGACCCCCACTCATAGTCAAGAATGATGGAGTTGATGGGAATGGTTAGGGTGTGTGATTCTACTGTGTCATAGCAATGTCTTGCATGAGCCCAGGCAGTGGATTAGAGAAATTTAACATGTTATGTTGAATGATGGGTATCAGGCACATCAACACTAACTACTCAGAGTAGTGCCAAGGTTGATATGCAAACTATCAACTTAGCTGTAAGTGACACTCCCACATGGATATACATAGAGTTCATGTATACTCCTTAAAATCTACATATATTCCATGTATATTCTATGTACACTCCACATGAATTGGTTAAATATCATTAGTTTAACAAGTAATAAAGCATTTTACATAGATACAATAGTATTAAAATATTTAAGCAAATCAAACTAAACTACCCTTTATATCAGCCATCTATCTCTTCATCTTCATCACTCTCCTCTGCTCCTAATATAGGATTGTTATTTCTTTTCTTCTGTTGTTTTTTTAATAATTTGCTGGGTATGAATAAATAATAATGAATACATAGTCCAATTGAAATTTTGAACATTCATTTTATTGACAGATGATTGAAAGTCTCCAATCCAAGCATTTGATTGCTCACATGCCTGTAAAAACCAAAAAAAATTAATTTAATATATTAGCAACATAAATATATCTGACCTGAGTATTCAATGCTTATTTATAATGAGGACTTCCTTGCTTATCATTTTCCATAATAGCCAAGTTAAGTGCTGAGTCATTAAGTGGTGCTGGATTGCACCACTTTTAGCAAATATAATCTGTAGTATAATACTTTACCACCCCCCATCCTTCCACCAAAATTTAATATTATTATTGAATACTTGGTATAGTCTATTAATAAATTAAAATTCATAAAAGTTTGGAATCTACTTGACCATTTAATGCAGAATAAATCAGTAAACATATATTCATTCATGTATTTAATTGTATTACATGAATAAAGTATTATGAATGAAAAAGAAAGAAGAACAAAAAAAAGAAAGAAGAACAAAAAAAAGAAGCAAAAACAAAAAGAAAGAACAAAAACAAGGAACAAAAACAAAACAAAAAAACAAAAAAACAAAACAAAAATAAAAATAAAACAGGGCAAAACAAAAAAGTAAAAGAAAGCACAAAAAGAACTAAAACAAAACAAAAAGAATAAAATTCAATACCAAAATAAAAAGAAAGAACAAAACAAAACAAAATAAAAAGAAAGAACAAAATAAAAATAAAACAAAAAGAAAGGACAGAAATAAAAACAAAACAAAAATAAAGAACAGAAATAAAAACAAAAAACAAAAGGAAAGAACAGAAATAAAAACAACAAAACAAAAGAAAGAACAGAAATAAAATAAAAACAAAAAGAAAGAACAGAAATAAAAAGAATAATAATAAAAAGAAAGAACAGAAATAAAAAGAATAATAATAAAAAGAATAAAATAAAATAAAACAAACTCTACAAGAAGTCCATGTAGTCTATCATGGATTTTACATGGACTATACATGGACTTTAGATAGGTAGACTCACAAGGAGTATACATGAATCAGTCCAAAAAAGGAAAAATCCACCTAAAATGTACATGGATTAAGTGGACTCCATGTAGATTAAGTATACATAGATTGGGTAGAGCACCACCCAAAACAAGTGTACATGGAGTCCATGTATACTCCATAAAGTATACATGGACTCTATATATACCTCTGTGTCAGTGTCACAAGCTCAATTCCCTTTAGGTTTTCATTATGAAGAGGGTATTTAAAAATAAAGTTTTGCAGTGTTCCCTTGTTCAGGGAATTACCTTTCAGAATTTTAAGGCCTGTATATCTTGTTGGCAATTCACTGATAAACATTCAGTTTAATATAAACTGTTAACCTTGATTCCCCCCTCCCCCAGAGGTTTCAAACCAAAATTTCTTCACATTTTATAGCTAACCTGCACATTTGGATCCATTACTAGTGTCACCTCTTTTCTATCTTTATCTCAGCTAAAAAATCTCCTGGACCTTGTTTTCTGACCTCAATGTGTGCAAACTGCCTTTCTTTGAGGGTAGTGGATGAACTGCTTTGTTGACACCAAAGTGCAGTGCCTCTGCTGTCATCCTTATAATAGGAGTTCCTAATATCTTCAGCAGATGTGTTTTTGAAGTCTGTTATGATATCCATCCATACCTCATAGTTGTGTATTCCCATGATTACTGCAAATTTTTCATTGGTTGTCTCATGGGTAAACATTAGAACCCCAGAATTTCCACTATGCTGCATGCATAAAAGCTTTGAAACCTGTCTGTCCATCCAATAATTGTCATCCCCATTTTCACTTACTGCTTCCACTAACTGAAAATTGTGAATGGATAGATCAGGAAGCAGCATGTGATAGACATATTGATAGTTGGGCCTCTGGAATGTTGGCGGAACAATAGTAAAGCTTTTGCTTTGTTCCATAGTGATTTTTGCATGCATATATCACTGATTCTCTGTGCAATCCATCTTCTTTTGAATAGAGATATTTACCGAAAGCTGTTGGGAGAGATTGACAGACATTCAATCAAGATTCTGCCACAACTTGTCCCCTCACCCTCCAGATTCATAGTAAGACTTTTGAATGCTCTCCACTGTCATGCCTTTGAAGTTTGTGACAATATTGGTCCACATAGAATAATTATGGATACCAAGCATGACTGCAAATTTCTCTTGCCTTTGACTGTTTTGAAACACAATTACACCAGAGGTACCACTTTATTCTATCATTAACTGTTTCCCACCATTGTGATATGTATCCAAGCTCCAATCTTGTGCAGGATACAGTTCACAGATCTCAAACCCATAACTTCTAGGAATATCCATTGTGACAGAATAAATGTAGGACTTTTGCGGTCACATCCACTGTCCAATATCCAATCTGGACAAATTGGGTTCACCAACAAATACAGTTCTCAAAGGAAGATTTGAAAGATTTATGGAGATTTTTTTGCCTCAGTTGTTGAGACAGTGCTGTTCTGAGATAATGTCCTGCCCTTATCCACTTCAAAAAAAGGCATAATGGTGTTGATTCATTCTCAAATCTGTAACCTAGAGCAGCTATACTCAGTTGTTGAGACAGGTCTGTTCTGAGATAATGTCCTGCCCTTATCTGCTTCAAATAAATGCATAATGGGGTTGATTCATTCTCAAACCTGCAACCTAGAACAGCCATAAAGGTATCCTTTGTGTTGGGAATGGGCATCAATGGTAAATCAATATGCAGCCCTTTGTTGGTCATCGAATATGGAGAATGATTATCAATCCTGACAATGGTTGCAGAGTCAACAAAATCTGCAGGAGAATGTGCTAGCATCCCTTGATCGTCTCAGTTGGCACGCCAGGCAAAAATTGATTGATCATCTGACTGCTTCATTATCTCTTGCTGAAGCTGACGGAATGCATTAGTACCCTCTCTGTAGATCATTGGCATATTCACACCAAATAATCCAAGAAGTGAGTAGGCACAATCCTCAATTCTCGTGGTTTGTTGGTTTGCAGCCCAGGACATTCGCTTAGAAACACTAACTTTGCCACCATGATTCACCAAAAGTATCCCAGATTGAATGTTGGTAATCCGTGAGATGGTAGAACTCAAGCTGGCTTTAGTACAAATTTTGTGCCAGTATTTTCTGTAAAAGATTACTGTGGATGGTGTGAGAAGCTCCTGCAATGTCCAACCCCTGCTAAACCACCGGCAGCTCAAAAATACGCTATTTGGTAGATGTGGGTCCTCTGTACTTGGAACATCAACCAGATATGTATAGCAGACCTGAGAGTTTTGGTACCATGTATACATTGAGTTAATGGCCTCAGAGAGTTCAGAGGTGCTGTCCTTGTTGATGCAACAGGTATCAATCCATATATAATTCCAGCCATCCTGTGCAGCTAACCTACAGGCAGCCACAATCTTCAAATATCCCTCTCTTTGATTGTGATTCTCTATAGCCTTCTCTGTGGACATGTCTTTAAATGTTATCTCACCTGGTCCCCAAGTATGAGAGAGTATTGCATATGGGGGAGTGGTTTCAGTGTCTTGGAAGTACTCCAGTTGTATAGTGTCAGATTTTAATAGGTACATTATTTCATCAAGGAGGATCGTCTATCAAGAAAATTGCAGTCCATCATTGAACATGCAGTTTAATCGTTGGATAAATAATTCAAACACACCTATGCCCAATTTCTTGTTACTCCTTGACAAATTTTATTAACAAGATTATCTACACTTCAAAAGACATATGCAGGTTGGAGATTGTTTGTAGGACAGGATAATGAATGTACAATGCTGATTGATCTTGACATGGGTTGCACATTCAAAGTCTGTCGGGAATACCCACATCTCTTTCTGAGGCTGTATTTCAGCTGTTCTATATGGAATAATTAGTCCAATGAGAATGTCAGATGTTGAGATCAGTCAATATCAGCCAAAAATGGGTCAGTCCAATCACAGTCGATTTCAACCAAACATCCACACTAGAACTCAGGTGTAAGGTACAGGATCTACTTACTGCCTGGATATGCATCTCCTAATTACTTCCCTAGATTACATCTTACTCTCATTGTAATTCACATAATCACAATTGCACTAACACGCTCTTGATATATTACCTTCATGTTTCACTCTTGCTTTGTTTGCTCTCTTGTCAGATTAAACGTGCTCATGGCAATGAGGGACAAGTATCATGCAATACTTGAGCAATTACCAATTAGTTCTGGAGTGGCTCAGTTAGTAGTATTCATAGTTAGCAGTTAGTTGGGTAATGTGACAGAAGTGCAAGGTTGATTGTGGTTTCGGCACACAAGAGGTGAGTTAAGCTCAGTAAACTGGATAGACTAGTGTAGGCAGTATCCAATTTGTAGAACTTGGGGCCTCATAGTCAAATACAAGGCCTCTTATATACTGTTGGTAGAATGTAACTAACTAAAAGAGTATTGAATAACTATGTAGTTAGTAATCTGAGCTTGAAAGTAAGTACTAAGATAAGATAAGTGGATGTACTAATATTTTATCTAGGTAGCTGTCACAGGTAGGTTGACCTTAAATCAAGTATCTTGAATGCTCATTCAGCATTCTCTCTAAGACTCAACATTGTGTATTGCTACTATCCAATGTATGAATACACTATTGAACTTGATGATGAGCCTCACTGGGCTCTGTACACAAAAACTTGGTTGTAGGAGCCTTAGTTGAGTATCTGGTTTTCTTATTCTCAACCCTGTTCGGACTGACCACCCAGGTATGTGGTTATCATTAAATTTTTGTTACTAATTATTCTCTACAGATATGGATGGACACTCTTCAAAGAAAAAACAGACATCTCCCCGCAACGTACGCACACTAGGCTCTAGCAGAAGAGGTGGCTGTTGGTGCAGCCTTTGACTTTAATGTTGAGGACACCACGTCGAGGGAGTATGAGACTGTGAGAAAACTAAAACATCCATTTCAGCTGCTACCCATGGACGTCTCTACTCAGCTGACCAACCCCATTCCCCCTTAGTCCAATACCAAAACAGATGAGTTGCCTTTGAAGTGAGTTCTAACTGAGAACCTTGCAGAGAATGGAGGGTGTATGCTTTGTAGCATGTGTACCAAGCCCCAGCCGCATCACTCAAATGCGGAGCCCTGCTTAAGGTCAGACAGCAAGGGAGTGCCAGGCACCCCTCTAGCTCAAGTATTCAACTTGCTGGACTCTTTGATACACTGGGTAGCTTCAGCATGTTAGAAAGCACTTCGGAAAGTAGTGAGAACGCTGGGCAATTCTATTCCTACTATTAGGCGACGGCTCAAGCAATGAGGATTCATAGTACCGAAAAAAATTTGTAAAGTAGTTAGTACTTCAGTAGTAAATGAAGTTAAAGATGTGATGAAGTACTTTCCTTATTGGTTTGACCACTCTGATGATGACAACCCACTGGCACCTATTCCCAATGACTAGGAAGTAAGTACTAGTTTACAATGTTCCGCAGAGATCTGAGTTGAATAAAATAAACTTAGACTTATACATGGAATTACTTGCCAATTTCTTGTTCCCAAGTGAATTTAATGCATATACCTTGGAGTCGGATGAATACTATACCATTGACTTCGATGACAAGGCTGAGTGCTTTAAGTCGGAAATAGAAAACTTATTGATTGGTTCTAAGGAAGTTGGCTCTGAAGGGAGGGTGAGCTCTTCCGTTAAAATTCCATCCATGGCTGTGATAGTTGAGGTAGTAAGTGATGAGGACATGCATCCTGTAGTTTTAAGCTCTGGTCAACCTAAGACAGCTGAAACAAAGAATAAATCAAAACATCCAGAACATGAACAGAGGCTGAGGAAAGCAACCTCACCCAAAGCAGATAAATGAAAACCCATTGATCCAGACACCCCAAACGTGGGATCGCCTCTGTCATCGTCTGATTCATCTTTGAGCAATGAGTCTTCTTCTGATTCTGAATCTACATAGATCTAGATGTCTTTGAGCATTAGACATACAAGGCTGATATTTGAGGGGAATGCCATGATTAAGTGATAACTTATGTGTTAAACTTATGGTCAACTTCATGAGTGGAGAGGCTAGCTGATTCTTCATGAAGCACATTGCAATTAATAAATAATGGATGTCTAAAAGTGTTTACAAAGGCATGTTGAGTTACTGCTTCCCTAAGTAAGAACTTTCCATAAGAAAGACTTACGAGATAAATGAATGTCCACAACTTAACAACATAACAATGTCAGAGATTTCTTACATGACACTGAGTCCCTAGCCAAGCGATTCCTTCATGTAATAGGCCCCCAATTAATACAAATCTTCTGGAAAGGCATGCATCAATATGTATATGTCCATTTAATTGACAAGGGACTTGATCTTGTGTGACATAACCTTAAAAAATTGGTCAAATATGCTAGTCAACATGGAGGTGTGCAGGAGGCCTGTCACAAGGAAGGAAAAGCCTACAGTCGAGAACAAACAAACACAGTAAATCATGATTTAACTGGATTGCTGTGGATTGAGAATTTTCTGAGGGAAACTAATGTATGATTGCTGAGCTGTGTCAGGCAGGATTTTGTTTTGTTGAGATTCAATTTCAACTTTCAAACTGGCGCCAGCTGTGACAGTTTGATGATGTAGATGCAGGGACCCCTGCTTGATGCCTCCAAGTGGGGGTCAGCAACATCACTAAGCCCCTTGGCAAGGGTTTGTCATACTGTGACTGGGGGTCAGCAATCTCCGGTACTTACACAGAGGTACCATGACACTGTGTGACATCAATGTACATTGAAAACAGGTGCCCAAGTGTATTGTGCTTTTCACACTCAATTTTCATCAATTGTTTCATATAGAACATGTAAGAATAAGTAAATACTATCTATGGTATTATTATTTATATTTTTAACAATTTTATTTGCTTTTTAATGGCCATAATTGTGATATTCCCTGCCAAAACTTGCAGTGTTTTGGCATGCAAACTTGTAGGCCTATAGAAAAAATAGGAAAACATTTTTGCCACTACTTTTGGTGAGATGAAATGTTATTACTGGTAACATCTTTAATTCATCCAAAGGATTTGTTTTTTAGATGATTTCCTATTGAGTTATGATGATAAATGCACCTAAAATACATGTTATTTCCATGAACAGAAAGAAAAAAACAAAAAATTTTCTGGGAATTTTTTTCTAATTGATTTTAGAAAAGTATTTTAGTAGTGGACTAAATGCTAATTTGATGATTCGAGCTCATCTATAGCAGATATTGGTTTCTATGCTAATTTTGGCCTGAGAAGTGTGCTAAAATAACACTAACGGCATGTCCTGCTCAAAGATTGAGGGGCATGACAATGTATCCAATGCTGAGAATCACTGGACAGATGAAGAGAAAAATGATCAGTAAGTAGTTTGATAATATGTACATTCAAAACTATATTACTCATGGTGATGAAAGCTATGTTGCTTATATAAGGCATGCGCAATCATGATTTTTTGTGTTCATTCATCTTCACCTCAATAAATGTAAAACAAAACTACTCATTACAAACTTGATACTCCAACAAAAAAAAAACCAAACTATTGGCTATGTAATAGTCACTTAAAATATCACAGAAACTGCCTGCAAGTAAAATGTTGCTCGTGGGAAAACCCAGATGTGAGATTACATTTGATCAGAATGAGAATATTAAGTATTGTATGGGGTTTCTACTGATAAAATAGTATTTTATATGTTCTATATATACTAAATATACATTAAACCATTTATTGAGTCAAAGCCACATGCAAAACAGCCAAGAATTCATCAAGAATGACCAAAAACATGTATTGTACCAGGTTTTATGATGTGCTATCTGTCACAGCATGACAAACCATTGCCACAGGCCTTGGTGACAATGCTGACCCCCACTGTGACATATAACACATCACAAAACCTGGTTCACTCATGTTTTTGGTTGTTCTTGATGAGTTCTTGGCCATTTTGCATGCTGCTTTGACTCATTAAAATATTTTAATGTGTATTTAGTATATTTCATACATAAAAATTCCATTTCAACAGTAGAATAATCATAAAAATGTAATCTAATATGTGATTCCAAATATATGTATTATCAAGTTACTAATCATTGTCCTCTTCATCTGTCCAATCATTCTCACTACCAGAGACATCATCATAGCCCTCAAAATATTCCTCATCATCCTGCTGACCTTTTTCAATTACAATGGTGCTAGAATTCAAGGGCTGGTTTCCTTTCTTGAATGTGTTAATGGCTGATTTAATTGCTTTCTTGAGCTCTCCAGCTTTTGAATTTCTTGTCATTTTATTGGCATTGGTGCTCCTTTAGCATTAAATGCATCAAACTGTTTTCTTAGAGCTTCACCTCTCATTTTGTCTATACTGCTTTTATTTAACTCTAGTGCAACTTTGGCATTGCACTCATTCTGCTGATCTTTTTTAGCTACAACAATGCTAGAACTCAAGTGCCAGTCTCCCTTATTCAATGAGTCAATAGCTGATTTAATTGAATCCTTGAGCTCTCTGTCATAAACCATCTATTTTGATTATTCTTTTCTTTTCTTCTGTAATCATTAAAATAGTTTTATATAACTTTGGCAACAAAGACAAACAAAGCCAACTCATGATACAATATGAGGATAACATGCCTTATTAGTTTACATTTTATTTTGATCCATTAATAGTATAACATATTTGTAACATATGTCACAGTATGCAGCTGGCATGCACAGTCATAATTATTAAACTTGGGGTTGTGGGCCATTGCAAGCATGGCAGTATGAGTTTTTTTTGAGATAGAATAAAGTAGCTATTTTTTTATACTTGAGGTTAACAAACTACTGGAGAATTATTAGCATTTTCAATAGACAAAAACTTGCATAGGAGGTAGAAATTTTAATGATGTAAATAGCCCATTCAATAATTTATCTATTGAAGAATCATTGACACAATAAATAAAGCAGTCAGAAGACTGTCAGAAACATACAATGTGAGCATCAATATATTTAATAGACCATCAAAATACTATAAGAAACTTAGATGATTGGTATAAAATTCAACACAGTCAATAGTCTGATCAAAAGACTATAACTTACATAGCCAGTATGAACTGCACAGTCAACAGGCTATAACTAGTTTAGAATGTCAGTATAGGATGCAATACAAGCAAGAGACTAGTCAAAATACTATAAGGAATTTAGATAGTCAGATAGAACTCAGTACAGCCAATAGACTGAGAAAAGACTATTACACACTTACATGACACATATAGAATCAATGCATTCAATAGACCAATCAAAAGACAATAATTTATATGGCCTGTATGAATCAACACAGTCAATAGATCCATCAACAGACTATAAATAGCTTATAAGGTCAGTATAAGGAACAATGCAACTGACAGACCAGTCAAAAGACTAAAATTGACATAGTCAGTATAGAATCAATACAGTCAATATACCAGTCAACAGATCATAAATACCTATAGAGTGTGTTTAGTATAGAAAAAAATATAATCAATAGACCAATTAACAGAAATAACTTCCATGGTCAGTACAAAAGTCATTACAGGTCAATAGACCAGTCAAAATAATATAAGAAACTCAGATAGTCAGTATAGAATTCAATACAGTCATTATGCCAAGCAAAAGACTATTAGACACTTACATTGTAAATATTAAAATTAATACAGTCAATAGACTGGTAAAAAGACTATAAGGAACTTATATAGTCAGTTTAGAAATTGATACAGTCAATAGATCAATCAAAAGACTATTAGACACTTATATGATAAGTATAGAAATCAATGCATTCAATGGACTGATGGAAAGACCATAAGCAGCAAGGATGGTCAGTATAGAAATTAATACAGCCAATAGACTGGTCAAAATATCATGAGAACATAAATAGTCAGTATAGAAATCAATAGAGTCAATAGACTGATCAAAATCATATTAGACAGTTACATGGTCAGTATATTAGTTCATGTATCTGATAGATTGATCAAAGGACAATATGAAGAGTTACATGGCACAATATAATCATTATACATCCAATACACCAATCAAATACTATTGAAGCACTTCAAAAGTCACTATAGTACCACTAACTC
>JASFCX010000485.1:0-11166 GCA_036937015.1 Crucibulum parvulum | reverse complement strand
TCTCCCTCACAACTCCCAAGTCCTCGGGCGGTAAATACCGCATCCACGCACGCACTGCAATCGGCAAAATCGACCTCTCAGTTCCCATCGCACCCATCGACTCGAGCATCTACATTGACGCTACTACCTCGGTTTCCCCCGTCCTCGTCACTCTTCCGGCTACCTACGAGGGAGAGTTTTCTCTCGAGACGTCTTTGAAGCGTGCGAATGTGCTGTTTGACGGGAAGAAGGAGGATCCGAAAGATGAGAAAAGGAAGAGGATTTTCGAGATTTTTGGCGATAGGTTTGGGAGGACTGAGGGAGTTGTTGCATGGTCGGATGAGGGCAAGGCGCGAGGTGATGTGAAGATTAGAAGCTCGTTAGCCGATGTTGTTTTGTCGTTGTGATGTGGAGTGGTCGTCAGGATAGTGGTGGGTGTACGGTCTTTACTGAAAATTCATTGTGTGCCAATAAAGTTGTATATAGTTGATTATGCGTGGTTTCTATCAGAATTTCAACTCTTGATAAGAAGCGATTAAAAAAATAGAGAACTGGCGGATCAAATAAAACTGTATTTTCTTAATTGACATTCAAAAAGTCTACAGATCTCATCCTCCAAAATCTGTTTAAGCCATTTACACGATATTGCATTCATACAACGATAAAGCACGAACCAGGGAGAGAGGTCACATAGGTAGGGGAGGAACGTGCAGCTGATTTGACAGCGCAGGGCATCAGATATTCGTAGGTGTGAAAGCATGAAAGCTTATCGTAATAAATTAAATGATATTATATGCGACACTCGGATCAGGTGTTTTCACTTTGAGTGCTACACCGGCGTCCATTTAGATGGGTCACTGCGTGTAACCATAGGTCAGGTAGAAAAGTGGATTTGTGCTATTAATAGCCTTGTTACCGGGTTAGGTCCATATAGTGGCCACAGCCTATATGGCCATTTTGATATATAAATGCACTGTAATGAGTGTTCCAAAATTGATACACTAATGACTGTAGTATAGTCTCGTTCTGATATATTAGAGCTCGGCTAAAAATAGCTGGCAGTGATTCCGGTTCACTAGCTGATAAATCGCTTATAAATCTCTGCTTAAAACGGCTGTACTTATCTCGTGCACTTGGCATTCGCTCAAACTACTTACACATCGCTTGGCGATCTAGATCAGAATCTGGCGATCCGACTATGGACCGTACGGCATCTTGCGGCGTGTTCAGTCTCTTATGTAACCCTCAACTCGTAATGAATGGCGCAGAATGCCATAATAGTTTAGGTATAATTTACAGTATATTAGCATTCTTTTGTTGAATATATGTAGCCACATAAAATGATGTTACATATTTGGAAAGTTATTCTGCGGAAAACGATACAGAATTATTGAGCGCAGCGCATTAATTTTATAATAGAACGAATTTTTTATGCCCTCAACTCGAGGGTTTATATACTATGTACAAAGTAATCTAGAATATACTACGAGGTTCGTATATACTTGATCAGTAAGCTCATGAGTAAGCATGAGACCTTAATTACTAATATAATATATACGAGAGTACTCTACACGAGTATGGAATATACGAGCATTATTCCAACAAGAATAATAAAAATGATATAATCTATGAGTTGCGCTCACACAATGTTGTTAGCACCCTATCTTTAATTGGCATGCCCCAGTGTGCAACTCTACAAATAAAATAACAATAATACAGCTTCTTCTCATTAGGAGAAGTTTTAAAGATGGAAATACACTGAAAAAACTCTAAAGTTTGTCATGATAGAAAGTTAGAAACATTGTGTTTTCGAATTTTTTTTTTTGGAAAATACTTCTTTATTGTCAGTTGTGGCAGGACATGTGTCGCCGCTTACATCTATTCTAAGTATGTGTGAAATATGCAGATAGGATAGTGAAGGACTGAAGAAGAACAAATACTTATAGAAACCATAAGAAGAACAAAGAGTCTATGAAATATAAATGGAGGTTGCGAGCAGGCTGCGTGCTATAGAATACAACACGCAGGATTAACTGCGTGTGTGCTAAATATAGCTTGTGGCGTAGTTTGCGATTCCAACAATACTATGTACATACGTTACACAAAGGGATGGCATATGGGCAATTAGTAGGCTAACTACAGGGTGCTGAACATAAGTATATAGCGTTCAATATGGCGCTAAATGTTAAACAAATGTAAGTGGCGGCGCTAAATATGTGATACTAACATCGATTCTAAAAATACACATATCCCCCCCTTCCTTAGACATTTAAAGATAGAGACTTTTACTTGGCAGGGCAACCAGGTAAAAGCCGTAATGATCTTCTCATACTGTAATTACAAGGATTTGTACATGTACTGTAGTACAGTGATTGATATCAATTTCGTAAGCTTATTACGGGTATTGATATGTCAGACTAACAAGGTCTAGTGGCAGCCATCTGTCCAACTGCTGTCCAGAAATTGTACAGCATTCACGAATAGGCAAAAGATATTTAATACACATAACCTGAACAGAAATTCAGTTCTCATCTACCATGTTCTTCGTTCTATTTGCTGTTTCTCGATTTCTTCTCTACAATGAAAGTCAGGCTACAGCTGCACCTCTTCTATCGGCTACAAATAGTACACTCTACAATACTACAGAAGAAGTTTCTTGTACTTGCACCGATCCTTGTAATTTAAGGACAATCTGGGACATTGTTTGGGGCTCGGCTGCTACCATATTCCTGTGCACATGGATTGCCATTCATCCGAACATCCCAGCCCCTACTGACCCATGGTCGGTTATCACGTTTCGAAGAGTCAGACTCTGGATATATGCCTTGCTTGTTCCGGAAATGGTCATATTCTGGGCTATGAGACAATGGATCGCAGCCCGTACAATATCACAGCGGTATCGAGGTATGATTCCTGTACCAATCTTGTTCATCACTGGCTCACTACACAATTCAGACCGAGGCTGGACACAAACACACGGATTCTTTATCCAAATGGGAGGATTTATGCTATATGAAGGCGATTCTCCAGTGCACATCCTATCTGTAACAGAATTCGAAGACCTTGTCCAGAAAGGAGAAATCGAATTTCCTGATATCTCAGAGCAGGAGATTAAAGATAAAAGTAAAGGCGACATGATATCCAAAGGAATCGTGGTCCTCCAAACATCATGGTTTATTATTCAGTGCATCGCCCGCGCTTTTCAGAAATTAGCGATTACTGAACTAGAACTCGTGACACTATCTTTCTGTGCGCTAAATGGGCTGATGTACTATCTATGGTGGAACAAACCTCTTGATGTATGCTGCACCGTTCGGGTGTGCAGAAAAACTATTTCTGTCCCAGATATTAGTACTAGAAGGCCGAATCCTTCTGCTTCTCC
The DNA here is from genome assembly GCA_036937015.1 of Crucibulum parvulum. Lineage (NCBI taxonomy): Eukaryota > Fungi > Basidiomycota > Agaricomycetes > Agaricales > Nidulariaceae > Crucibulum > Crucibulum parvulum. The sequence continues at coordinate 7,805 of JASFCX010000485.1, read as the reverse complement.
GCAAGAACACTCATCACTGTTCACATCGTTTGTTAAGCTGAACTTGAGAACTGGAAGGGATTATCTTAGGCTATACTGGACCGAGCACTTACAGGACAAAATCAGGTCAAATGTAATGCATATCTGGATTTTACCATGGGCAATCATTAAATGGGCAGTAGCTGTATTGCTCATGATCTTCATGTTTACGTGGGGTTGTATCTTACTAGCTGCTGTATCTCCCATCCTTCAGCTCAGCGGAACGGAAAAGAACACCAACACAATTAAACCCAATGCCATGAGAGTCCCAGAGTTCTATACATACCAAACGGATCATCCCCACCTCACTCATCGAATCCGTATGATTTCGGGTGCTGCTGCGATGGGGTTTGGCGGGATACACTGCATAGCATGGTCATTTCACTTTCCGTCACATATTGATCAACTTCTATGGAGGATTTCTGCCTCCATTATCACCGGGTCTTCAATTCTGGTTACAATCGCAGTTGTTGGACAGGCTAGAGCATTAAATGATAAGTGGGAGAACTGGTTCAAGGAGTACACCCGAGAAGATGGTATTTTGAATGCTCTCATGTTAAATGTGTCAATTTCCATGTTTATGGCCTGGACGTCAGTCTTAGGGCTTATTTTTATTAGCTGTTTTCTCTATGCACCTGCTCGATTGTGTATTTTTGTTGTGGCACTGAGGTGCTTGATTGATCTTCCAGATAGTGCATATCAAACCGTGCAATGGACAAAGTTCTTGCCTCATATTTAGTAGATTAAATACTAATGTTGAGAACGTTGGTGTTTATAAACCATGGTTTCCAATCAGAGACATGGATTGAAATCTTAATTTTAATTCTACTCGGCTCGGTTGTGAGTGATTGTACAACATATCAATCAACCTCTATACGCATACAGAGCTTCTGCCTCCATGATAACTGGGAGCTTCCATTCTGGTTACAATCATTGTCACCGTAGATGCCACGACGTTAAATTATTAGTGGGCGGGGTATATCCAAAAAGTGGCATTCCGAGTTCCATCATGTTTATTGTGGTATTATTTATGTTTATGGTCCCAGGGGTTGCAAGGGCATGTTGGCCATTGTTATTTGCAGTCTTTTTTTTATGCACTCGCTCGAATGCTTATTCTTGTGGTTGCACTAAGGTGCTTGACTGATCTTCTAAATAACGGTGCAATGGACGCAGTTTTTGCAATTAAATACTCTATGTATATAAGGACAAAGGATGACATCTTGTACCTATGGTTTGAGTAAATGGAGTTTCTAACGATCTGAATTTTAATTAAATTTAGCTATGTTCGAATACGTGGGTTATCACGATTTCTCCTTGGACAGTTGATACTGTCGTGAGCGAAGTCTAAGAATGGACGTCCAACTATAAACTCAACCGCTGACCACTCGACGCAGTACCCGATCAGATATACGGCGCAGCACTTATGACAGAACTTGATCATCAAAGAGAACTTTGCGCTTGTCACCGGAAAAAATCAGTTCTCAAGTGCTGTGCAAGAACTATGTATATATCCAAGTATCTTCTCTGACAGACGACGAGGGTGCCAACTTAATTGAATCCGAAAAGAAGAGAAGAGGAGATATGGGGGAGATTATATGCACTGCGTGCAGAGGAGTGCGCAGTACGCAGCAGTCATGACGCAGAAGAAGCGAGGGAGCGCATGCTATATTAAATCATTATACCCACCTATGAGATATCAGAACATTAATTGACGGCAGAGAAATGGACTCAAGGACCAAAAGAGAGATGGCCACTCGAATGAGAGAAGAGTTTGCAGTGCTTACTGCGTATGAGCTAGGGGCAGACAGAGAACTAGGAGGTTATTAGGCTCATGTACCTGGCGTTGAATAGTTGGATAAAGACACACAGCACAGTACGACACGACTGTCGGATGGGAGGAGGGAAGGGATTGGATGAAGTAAAGGGGTGGTGATACGATCGAGAGGATACATAGGTCATGAACGACGATAACGCTCATTCAACATGGGGGGAAAAGACGGAGAAAAAAAAGAAGGAAACAGAAGAACTAAGAATGAAGTCAGAGACAAGGATGACGAGAAAAGCAGTTCGAAGGCAATTGAAAACTCCTACTCAAAGCTACATCAGTATCATATCCTCGCATCAGGCAGGACGTGAGCTTACCAGAACACGTGAAATATTACAAACAAAGGAATTTAGAATACACCAACTACCAAAGAGCCGAACAGCTGAGTGAGATAGAGATGCTAAATGATAACGTGCTCCGCCTTGGGGTTACTCAGCTGCACTTCCAATCGTTCATGAAGCTTCTCGCCAGGGGCGATGCATGAGCGTCTGCTGTAATGGGAGGGTGGGAAGTTGGTGGGCAGTGTTAGTTCGGCAGCATTAAGAGAGAGACGAGAGAGGGAGTGGTGAAAGTTGGTCATGAGCCAGGAGAATTCCAGCAGCGACAAGAGAAGGCAAAGACGACGCCAGCAGCCATATGCGTCACCATTGCCTCTCAATCGTGTGAGTCCTACAGCAGTCACCATGAAAACAAGCTCACTACGTGGATGAACATCTGAAGAGAAGGGAACATTCGAATAGTAGACTATAAAGAAGACTCATGCATACCGCAAGCGTTCGCATCTACCAAACAAGCTCATCGTACTCCTAGCGTTATTGTGGCAGCCTACGGTGCGTAGATACACGACCTGGCTGTTCGATTTGAGCCAGAGGGAGATCGTCGGTCGGGGTTTGAGTTTGGGTTTGGGTTTTGATTTAGCTTATTCATTGCTGATGCAGATGCTGAAATTGAAGCAGATGTGGAGAAAAAAGAGAAGGGGAGCGGCGATGAGGATGATTCTGGAGGCATAGGTAGAGGTGGTAATGACGGAGCAGAAGACGAAGATAATGGTGGTGGTGACACACCCAGCACTGACCCAGATCAGCAATAACAAGTTCGAATTGATTTATGTCAGCGCTACAACAAAGGAGAAGAGGAAAGGAGAGACCTGTGTCGAGAGGGAAGCAAAAGAAACTAAAAAAATACTTCCTGCAATAACTTCAACCAAATCTCCCAGCCATCATCCTCTTCTGAAACTGCACAATCTCAAGGTTGGCACAAGCGCGCTTTCATCGCCGAGGCACATCCTCCACCTCAATATCACCAGGCGGTATCGATAACCCAAGCAACACCTCATCCACGGCGCTCACAGGAGGAGAATTCGGGTGATAAGCATAGATGTTGGGAGAGTCATTGTCTGAGGTCACTATGCATGCATGGCGCACGTCGAGGATCGTTGCAGGTGATAGAATAGTTGAGGAGAGTGATGAGTGGGTTGGGCGAGGAGGCGCTTCCTGTGAGGTATTCTTCGTCAGCGGGACGCTTGACGATGGCCTATATCTCTATCGTAAGGCCTCGCGCGGTGAGTGGACACTAGAAGGGAGGTAAGTGAGTAGAGGACGAAAGAGAGGAGAAGAAAAGGAAGGAAGAAGAAGGTGGAGGGAAGGGAAAGAAGCGAAGTAAACATACCTATCATAATATACTCCAACCCAATCTCTATCCCCTCCAACATCTTCTTCTGAGACTGCATAGTCTCGAAGTTCACCGCAAACGCTTCCTCATCGCCAGCTACATCCTCCATTTTGATATCATTATCTGGGGTATCGACCCCAGTATTTCATCTACTGCGCCGAGGAGTAAGAACTCGGGTGATAAGTATAGGCATTGGAATAGCCTTTAGTCCGAGGTTACAAGACAGGTATGTCGCACGTCGAAGATGGCTAGGAGCGTGAGCGGGACGGAGTACGTCAGGAGGCCCGAGGGTGGTGACTAGGTCGGGGGATGGGGCTGTGCCGTCTACTTATGCTTCATCCTGCCGACACTTGACGATCGCCAAGGCCGTGTCCCACAAAGGATTTATCGTGGTATGCTAACACTAAATCCTGTACCAGCGTCTAGCTATATCAGCCCAAGATGGGTTAAGGCTAGACTGTGCGGTCATCGGTCCGGGCCAAATCCGGGTTGGTACTATTAATAGCATCGACGGCAGCTGTACTTACAGCTGCCGTCCGTCGAATTGCTGTCCAGTTAAGGTGCAGCATTCACAAACATGGGAATAATATTAATGCACATAAACTGAAAATCACTTCAGTTAATATCCATCATGATCTTCGTCCTATTTGCTCTTTCTCGAATTCTCCACCACAATGAAATTCAAGTCGCAGCTTCACCTCTCCTGCCCACCACAAATGTCACATTCTACGATGCTACAGAACCTACTTGTACTTGTACAGATCCTTGTAACTTGCGAACAATTTGGGACATTGTATGGAGCTCAGTCGTCACCATATTCTCGTGCACATGGATTGCAATTCATCCAAACATCCCAGGCCCTACTGATCCATGGGCAGTAATCACTTTTCGAAGAGTTAGGCTCTGGACATATGCATTGCTTGTTCCAGAAATGGTTATATTCTGGGCTATGAGGCAGTGGATTGCAGCCCGGATAATATCACAGAAATATCGAGGTAGGATGTTTTTGTCAGTATTACTCGCTACCAACTCACAACTGCGCTTAGACCGAAACTGGACACAAACGCACGGGTTTTTCATCCAGATGGGAGGGTTCATGCTATATGAAGGAAACTCGCATGCACACATTCTATCTATAACGGAATTCGAAGGCCTGCTTCAGAAAAATGAAATCGACTTCCCGAATATTTCGGAACAAGAGATACAAGATAAAAGCAAAGGCGATATGCTATCCAAAGGAATCGTGGTCCTCCAAACATCGTGGTTTATTATTCAGTGCATCGCCCGTGCTTCCCAGAAATTAGCGATTACTGAACTGGAACTTGTTACATTGTCTTTCTGTGCACTGAATGGGTTGATGTATTATCTGTGGTGGTATAAGCCCCTTGATGTACGATGCACCGTTCCGGTGCATAAAAAAACCATTTCGGTTCCAGATCCTCGCAATACAAGGCTAAACTCTTCTGTTACTCCACCAAAAATTTCAGCGACGTTCACAGCGTTTATTAAACGGAATTTTGAAATTGCAAAGAACTTTCTTACTCTATTCTGGACCGAGAACTGGGTCTCAGCTCGTTTGAATCTATTGCATGTCTGGATCTTACCGTGGGCAATAATTAAATTGACAGTAGCTACAGTGACCATGATCATTACGTTTGCATGGGCTGGCATCTTAATAGCAGCCGTATATCCTTTCCTTCAGCTCAGTGGAATGGAGAAGAAAACAAACACAATCAAACCCAATGCCATGAGAGTCCCAGAGTTCTATGCATACCAAACAGACGATCATTACCTCACCTATCGTATTCGCATAATTTCCGGCGCCGCAGCGATAGGGTTTAGCGGGATACACTGCATAGCATGGTCTTTTCACTTTCCATCACATATCGATCAACTTCTATGGCGAGGCTCTGCTTCCATTATAACTGCGGCTTCCGTTCTGATCACAATTGCTGTTATCGGCGAGGCCACAACATTATATGATCGATGGGACAGGTGGTACCAAAAATACATTCGAAAATGTGGTATTTTGAATGTGCTCATGTTGATTGTATTGTCTTTCGCGTTCATGATTTGGACGTCGGGCGTAGGGCCCTTTATCCTTAGCATTGTTCTCTATGCACCAGCTCGAATATGTCTCCTTGTGGTTGCACTGCGATGCTTGACTGATCTTCCAAATGGTGCTTATCAAACCGTTCAATGGACACGGTTCTTGCCTCATATTTAATGAATTAAATACTGTAGATTTAGGATTAAAATACCAAACCAAACTTCTTGGGTATACAAACTAGGATGAGCTAACACCCCTCCCGACAATAGTAGATCTATATACGGACATGGCTGCCAGAACGTACTTCAAGCTAAACCCGAAATACATAGAAAAGTAGTCTAGTCGGTATGTCCTAACGCTTTCCGTGTCGGTTCGACGAAGAGAGTTTTTGACTTGAAGAGTGATGAAATTGGTCACCGAATTTGAGCCTCCAAAGGATATTGAAGAATGAGGCTCCCACAGTCTAAATAGAACGCTATGATTAATGCATTGTTATTCTCATTTAAAAGTTTACTTACCGATCCAATGGTAATGATAATGATCTCTGCCAAGCCGTTACAAGTCGCTAAGACCTGGTTTCCTCCTTTCACAAGAGTGAGAATATTCTTGGCAATGATCACTGCGTGGTTGTAAGCTTTGATAGCTTGCTTCTGTTCTTTCCACTCAATTATGTCGCCTCCAGCGAAAATTCGAGGGTGTTTTGATAACTGAAGCGTGTTAGAGACTTTGACAAAGCCGGTGTCCGTTAGGACATTATCTCCAAGAGATTTGATAAATGAAGTGTTTGGACGGCCTCCTCTAGTAGGAACCTGTGAAGTACTGTAGTGCTTACTACCTATGAGCCTGGAGTAGACAGAAGTTGGAGGCTATTATGCCCATATACCCGACATTGAATAGTTGGATAAAGATACACAGTACGACACGATCGTCGGATGGGAGGGAATGGAATGGAATGAGGAGACAGTGGCACGATTGGGAGGATAGATAGGTCATGAACGACGATAATGACGATTCAACATGAGGGGAAAAGAGACGGAGAAAAAAGAAAGAGGAAGGAAATAGAAGAACTAAGAATGAAGTCAGAGACAAGGATGACGAGAAAAGCAGTTTGAAGACAATTGAAAACTCCTACTCAAAGCTACATCAGTATCATATCCTCGCATCAGGCAGGACGCGAGCTTACCAGAACACATGAAATATTACAAACAAAGGAATTTAGAATACACCAACTACCAAAGAGCCGAACAGCTGAGTGAAATAGCACGCTAAATGATAATGTGCTCCGCCTTGGGGTTACTCAGCTGCACTTCCAATCATTCATGAAGCTTCTCGTCTGGGGCGATGCATGAGCGTCTGCTATAATAGGAAGGTGAGAAGTTGGTGGGCAGTGTTAGTTCGGCAGCATTAAGAGAGAGACGAGAGAGGGAGTGACGAAAGTGGGTCATGAGCCAGGAGAATTCCAGTAGCGACAAGAGGAGGCAAAGATGACACCAACAGCCATATGCGTCACCACTGCCTCTCAATCGTGTGAGTCATACAGCAGTCACCATGAAAACAAGCTCACTACGTGGACGAACATCTGAAGAGAAGGGAACATTCGAAAAGTAGACTATACGGAAGACTCGTGCATATCACAAGCATTCACATCCACCAAGCAAGCTCACAGCGGTCCTACTTGTCATTATTGTAGTACCCCACGGTGCGTGGATACACGAGCTGGCCATTCGATTTGAGCCAAAGGGAGATCGTTTGTCGGGGTTTGGGTTTGTATTTTGATTTGGCCTTTGGTAATGATGGGATGCGGTTGAGTATTCATTGCCGCTGCTCATGCAGAACTTGAAGTGGATGTGGAAGAAAAAGAGAAGGAGAACGGTGATGAGGATGATGCCAGGGGCGTAGGCAGAGGTGGTGGTGACGGAGCAGAAGACGAAGGTAATGGTGGTGGTGCCACTCCCCAGCACTGACCCGGCTCGGCTATAACAAGTTCGAATCGATCACGTCGGTGCTGTAACAACAAAGGGAAGAGGAGAGGAGAGACAGGTGCAGAGAGAAGCAAAGAAAACTGAAAAAATACCTCCTGCGATAACTCCAACCAAAACTCTCTCCCATCATCATCCTCTTCTGAAATTGCATGATCTCAAGGTTGGCGCAAACACACCTCGCCGAGGCACATCCTCCGCCTCAATGTCACCTGGCGGTTTCGATACCCGAAGCAGTACCTTGTTTACGAGACCAGAATTC
>JASFCX010000484.1:0-11176 GCA_036937015.1 Crucibulum parvulum | reverse complement strand
AGGCCAGGTGTTCCACTGGACTTGGACAGTGCCTCCCGCGGCGACAGTAGCGGAAATAGGACCCTATTTAATTGTCAAAATGACAGATCACGCCTTAAATTTACCACCTGTACGTACAGGAGGAAGTTTGGAGTTTCCGATGGAACATATAATGTCAGCAGAGGAAGGGTCCGCGACATATCCGCTATCGTTCTTCGTTGCACGGACAACTCGGAGCGGCTGGAAGGTTAAGGTTTCAATAGATGCTTGTCTAAGTCATTGCGAATGAATGTTACCTGGGGCGTAGTGTATGGATCTTATTAAATCGGATATGTATCAGTTTGAAATATGCTGAATAAATCATTATGTTGTGAGCGTTACCTTTGCTGACGTCCCATCCAGGAATTGATTGCCCGTTAATCCTGATTATGGGAACGTAACCATGTGCAGCAACTTGAGAGACGGCAGTTGCCACTAGGAATGCAAGGGAGGGGAATAACATCGCAGCGGGAGACTCGAATAAGGATGAGTTTAAGTTTTCTTATGCGAGATAATTTATAGTGCCGATGGATTTGAAATGGCAGCTTTTGTAGCCCTCCATAATATGGCTTAAGGCTCCGGTGCCGCAGAAACCTTGACCGATGATCGACCGTAGATTGGCATGAGTTAAGTCGATAATCACAGCAGGTAATATTTCGGATGCATCCAACATGCGAAAAGAGATCAGCTGAGTATTCCATGGTGATATAACTTTTCAATATCTCTTGGCATACGGTATGCTTCCGAATTGCATTGAATCATCTTAAATAGCTTAAAAATCGCGAGCCCATAGAGGACGTAATGTTTATGTTTCTGACAGTGATGTTTAATATATTCAACTACAATATAGTAGTAGAAATCCGGAAGAGACTTAGCGGCCTAGTGTTGATAATATTATTGAGCGAACAGGATGAGGTATATTGCTTTATAAGAGTCTGATTAAACTGAAACGTATCAACTAGTTCAATCCAGCGTACACACTTCCACCAGGTGAGACATAAGCCTGGCGATACAAATCATTTTTTCTTGTGCCATATCTTCAAAAAAAGCCCATACCTTGTTAGCTGCTTCGCCTTGATAAGGGTTGAAAAGAATGCCGGGGTCAGTGGCCTGTGTATATCGCATAAATATCACTCAGTGGTGCTAAAAATAAATTGAACGCACTTTATAAGCTCCAGGGAAGCTAAGTCCGGAGGGATTAAGTGATCCTTCACCGGTGACTAGTACAGTACAGTTATTAAGTGAATTTATAATCGTTAATCTTAATGCATACCGGTCAGCTGGATGCAGACTGCAAGGTAAATGTCAGGTTAGCGATTATGCTAAATTTAAGCATATAATTTACGGATAAACTCACCAGGGTAGAATTGAGCACCTCCGAGATTTGATGCAGCATGTAGAGCGAGGTTCTCATGGCGAAGAAGCTACCAGAACTGCCAGGGGGTATTTATTCAAGCATGCTGCCAAGCTTCCTGGGGCAATCTTGCTGGGAATCTTCACAAGTACTGTAAGTGAAGTTGCTCTTCGTCAACGTATCGGATGCCCACTGTCTATTGGTGTATACATCCTGCCAAATCTAGAAAGTGAGAAGTTAACAAATAAATTATAACTTGGGAGTTCGGATACATGTACCTTGAACCACGGACTCGGAGATCTGGTCTCTCCCTTGAATATCGAGTAGTCAATAGTAGGGCACTTAGCCATATAATTGAAACCAGGGCCACAGTGTCCAATGGGCCAGGTGTCCCAGATAACTTGCACGGTATCGCCAGCAGCAACAGTAGTGGTGATTGGTTCCTGATGACAATGCTTAGTGGTGAATTTTCGTTGATGTTATCACAATGGGCACATACAAGAGGGAGCTTCGAGTTCCCAATGGAGCAAGTACTGTGAAGTGGATAAACAAGGCAAAAATAAAACAGGCTGTAGAACGCAATAAGAATGCAAGTTAATAAAAGGTACGTGGGTCAGGAAGGGGGAATGTAGAATAAAATGTGCTACGGATGCCAGTATCACAGAAAGTTAAAATAGAAGCAATGGAGCGTTTGATATTCCAGCAGAGCTACATGCTATCGAATACACGATCTCGGACACCTTCATATTGATTCCTAACCACTTAGTTTAAACCGGCGTAAACAGGCCCGCCAGGTGCAACATAAGCCTGTGGATGGAACGGGCATTCAGCTGTATATAGGCGAATCTTACTAAATTTAGCCCATTACCTTGTTGGCAGCATCGCCTTGGTAAACATTAAATAGAATCCCAGGGTCAGTCGCCTGAAGATGGATCAGAAACTATTGCTTGACATTCGAAGTGTAACTCGCGTGTACCTTGTAGGTTCCGGGGAAGCTGAGGCCAGAGGGGTTTAATGATCCTCCTCCGGTCACTGTGAGAGATGATTTAGAGATTAATGATAGGTAGTCAACAGAAGCCTCATGCCTGTAAGCTGAACGCAGACTATATTCATACAGTGTTATGTAAGTGCCAAGCAGTACTATTACTCCAAGCAGAAAGGGGCGGACCTGGATAGAATTGGGCACCTCCCACATTCGAAGCACCATGTAACGCAAGGTTTTCATGACGCAATAACTAGGCTTACGATCAGTCTTGTGAACATTGTACATGGGACTCCGAGGTGAACACTCACATAGCTTCCAGGAGAGATTTTGCTTGGAATGTTCACCGTATAGCTGTGATTATTGTTGGCGAGAGTGTCAGATGCCCAAATGCCATTGGCATAGACGTCTTGTTGAATCTGTGAAAGTTAGATGATCATAAGGATACAGAGTGTAGCTACTACCTTGAACCAAGGCGACCCTGTATCCCCCTTGAAGCTAGAACAGTTGCTTGTCGGACATTTCGCCATGTAGTTCAATACCGGACCGAAGTGACCTAGCGGCCAAGTGTTCCATAGCATTGTGACCGATCCACCAGCCGCAACGGTTGCACTGATGGGACCCTGAAGAGCAGATAAGAAGAAAATGATGTCAAATTGCAATAATCTTACTGGGGGCAGCTTGGAGTTACCGATGGAGCAAGTAATGTCTCCAGAAGATGGGTCGGAAATAAATCCACTATCTGGCTTGGTAGGACGGACGACTCGTAGCGGCTGTACATAAGTAATCAGGAAAATATAGAAAATATACTGTAAACATTGAAACAAGGCTATTACCTGCGGCGTCGTGTATCCATCTGAAACATATCTAATCAATAATTTTATATTTCGTATTCTTTACGTTAGACTGTACCTGTATTCACATCCCATCCTGCAATATATTGGCTGCCGATCTTGATCTGTGGGACATACCCATGAGCGGCAACTTCAACAGCCAGAGACGCGGCAACAATGACGAGTGACGTTAACAGCATGGTAAATTTGGGTTGAATTCCAGTGGAGAGTAAAGGAGCAACTGTTGTAGATGTTCGGGGTGCCAAGCATTTTTATATGGTTTCTAAATATCCGAGCTAGAAGTTTACAAGGAAAGGTTATGACAAGTTGAGCTATAAGAACAGACAAAGCGGTCGACAACATGCCGAAAAATAACCGTTTAAGCTCTTCTGCTCATTAAACATGTCATGGGGTAAACTTCGGTTCCTTGATTGGGATCACCAGTATCAGGTGTTTATATCTGTCAAGGGTACGTCAAGTTGGAGCGCATATGTTGATCCGACGCATTTCGAGTAATAGAAGTCTGGGCCATGAGACTGTCGGACTGCTAGATACTGTATGATAAATATGCGAATAAGCAATGCTTATCCTTAACCTTCAGATCTGGATTGTTATTAGCGAAGGTCTGTCAGTGCAAAACTTGTCTCACTTTGCGAGGAAAATATTAAAGGCCCGAGTAGATGTGGAGCTCTTCATCTTAAAGGAAAAGTATTGTGGTTGGAACAATGGCAGTATTAGTTCAATAAAAACTTCAAGAAGTAGGACTACTACAGTACGTACCTGATTTCTGTAAAAATAAGTCGGGATGGAGATGTTAATCGAGTAGATATCAATATTTGAATTCAGACCATATCGCTAATCAGGTATTAGAGTTTAGATGAGGTTTAAGTTAAACAATAAACAAGAGATGCTCTGGCATAGTAATAAGCGCACACACCGTATTTTAGCTCAAGGTTCGGGAATAGACTTTGGTAGTCGGTCCAGTATATACGGCGAGCCTATACTAGTATAGTGGGAATGGGATGGTATACGTTTTTTGTGAAAGGTTTTTCGATAGTGGGACTGACTCAAAACAGTGGGATGGGCGTGTCCTGTAGTGGGATGGCGTCTCGTTAGTGGGATCACTGGGGCGGTGTTCCACTAGACCTTGTTAGTCTGATATATTAATACCTGTAATGAGAGTTACGAAATTGATGTATCAATCACTGTACTACAGTGCATGTACAAATCCCTGCAATTACAGTATGAGAAGATCACTACGGCTTTGACCTTGTTGCCGTGCCAAGTAAGAGTCCCTATTTTTAAATATCTAAGGAAGGAGGGAATATCTGTATTTTTAGAATCGATGTTTAGTACCACATGTTTAGCGCCGCCACTTACATTTGTTTAAAATTTAGCGCCGCATTGAACGCTACATAATTATGTTCAGCAACTCGTAGTTAGCCTACCAGTTGTCCGTATGTCATCCCTTGGCATAGCATATGTACATAGTATCGTTTGAATCGCCAACTACGCCACAAGCTATATTTAGCACACGCGCAGTTAATCCTGCGCGTTGCATTCTGTAGCGCACAGCTTGCTCGCAAGCTCCATTTAAATTTCTTAGACTCTTTTTTATTCCACAGTCGTATTCTTTATCTTTTCTACAATTTATTCTGTACTTTTACGGTCATATGTCACAATGCCTACAACATGCACCATATGTTATTTTTATCTTATGCGTCACCTCTTTATATGTATTAAACTGTGCTTATTGCGCTATTTTCCTCCTTGTATTTATACATGTACTGTTGTAGATAAATAGCTTGTAGTGTCATCGAATTTTCTCAGTTGTTTGCACCACAAACAACTGAGCCTTTCGTGTCTAGGCTTCTACAAATATTTGTTCTTCTTCGGTCCTTCGCTATCCTATCCACATATTTCAAACATACTTAAAATAGATGTAAGCCACGACATATGACTTTCCATGACTGACAATAAAGAAGTATTTTCCAATAAAACAAAAAACAAAAAAAAAACATAGAAAAATCGAAAACCTGATGTTTCTTACTTTCTATCATGACAATTTTAAAGTTTTTTTCAGTGTATTTTCATTGTTAAGACTGTTCCTGATGAGGAGAAGCTGTAATTTTTTTTTTACTTGTAGAGTTGCACACTGGGTGGGGCATGCACAGCAATACTTCCATTCTGCATTGCGAAAAGCTCATGCTGGATAAAGTAGATACATTTAGATATGAATTATGAGTCATTAAGAATAATTATTTCCGGTTATTTGAGAATCTTCCGCTAAATTTGTCTTTTAAAGTTGAGAATGGTAGGAAAATGGCATCGGCTTGGAGTCACGCCGGCTTAAATGAAGCTGATGGCACTGTTTTTTTTCTATCCAGCATATACTACGCAAAATTATTTCTGAAAAATATATAATATTGTGACTTTGGTTTCCTTTTACCTACCTGAGATGAAATTATAGTTATTTCCTTTCTGTGGAAAGCGCAGGAGCCCAAGCCGTGTCCAAGCCATACCTGTCACGCGAGCGGAGCCGTGGCAACACTAGCCGTACGGTCCGTATCCGGATCGTTAGATTCTGATCTCGATCGCTAAACGATGTGTAAGCAGCTTGAGCGAATGCCAAGTGCACGAGATAAGTGCAGCCGTTTTGGGCAGGGATTTATAAGCAATTTATCAGCTAATGAACCGGAACCAGTGCCAGGTATTTTTAGCTGAGCTCTGATATATCAGAACGAAACTGTACTACAGTCATTAATGCATTAATTTCAGAACTCTCGTTACAGTGCATTTATATATCAAAATGACCATATAGGCTGGGTGTTCTGATAGTGGGCACTGGGATGGGGTGGCAAGCACGCCGCCGTGCGTATGTAAGTAAGGCCGATCGATCCTAAACAGGAATTCAAACTCCGCGAACATTCGGCAAAACTTCTCATCGAATTGCCCTTGGTTCTATGCCATTCATCAGGTAAAATGTAGCATCGTCGATATCTGAGAAAACTTCCACTTATTCTCCTTCGATAATTTACGCTACATGATAGAACAATTTTATACGGTGTTCTCATGGAGCACATCGAAGGATGGGACTCGATTCCGATTTTGCAAAGGAGCTGAGCCTTAGTAAGCAAATAAGTTATCAAAATTCTAATGGTACCTGCGTGTTCTCGAGAAATTGAATCGTCTCATAGTTATTGGGAGCTTAGCACTGTTTAAGGGCCTCGCATAACAGTATAGCAGTGGTTTTTATTGGATTTTTAAGTATACATTTAATAATAGAACCACAGGGTGTAGACAGTAGACAGTAGACGCACGGTATTATAAATAAAACCACTGGCGCTGTTTACGCTTTGCGCATGACTATTGAATCGTTAACTCATTTTCTAGAAGAGTGATATAAGTCCGCCAGAAAATTACTAATTATGAGGATTGGATTTCTGTTCGGCGAAATCGAAGAAAGTATGTAGTGGAAGCTGTAAATAAACCGAGTATACTACGCAAAGAAAGACAAAGAAAAGCTGTCTTGGCCATTGCGCGACTGCTTTTGGCATCGTCGGACACGCCATCACAACCTCCAATCCCACTACACATCCATCCCACTGTCAGAGACGGCATCCCACTAATAGGACCTGTAAGCCTAATAGTTTGATTACTCCCCGCCATCCTATTCCCACTCTTTTTGTCGCGATTCAAAAATCGCTTTGATGCCGAACATAATGTTTGTGCTGCGCATTTAAAAATAGGCCTGGGGAAGTGTGATGATCATTTTACACACAGCGCACATCATCATCCCGACCTTCTGGTACTCAATTCATTCCCAAACTGACATTTGGATATACACACCATACTTATCTTCCCAGAAGCGAACTTCTGTTACTAAGCTTGCTTGGCACAGCAACAGGTTAGAAGCTGTGGCAGTCTTTTCCTACTATATAACTGTAATGGGAGGACATTTATATATCACGATTGCATTGTAGTACAGTCATTCATATCTCTATTTTGTACACTCATTACAGGTATTGATATGTCAAACTAACAACGTCTAGTGATGTGAATGCATAAACTTGAATATATTCTCGCAAGGTCTCAACACCTTATCAACAAGCAGTGCTGGGAGCATCATGGCACGTGTACATGCCTTCTCCATTGATATATTAACAATCGTGAGCTCGGGTAACTAAGCGTAGGATCGTCAACCACAACAACCACCACCCATTGTCAAGCTTGATAATGCCTGCAGCTTCCTGGCGTGAAATTGTTGCTGAGAAGAGGCTCAGACAAAAGGCAACAATTCCTAAAGACTGGATTTTACCAAACCTGCCACCGAAAGAACAACTTGATGTCAGCAATGTTCCAGAAACATGCGGTTTACTGTCGACGAAGGAGATTGAGATAACAAATTCACCTGTTGATATTCTGTTAGCGAATTTGGCCAACAATATATGGTCTTCTGTGGAGGTTACTACGGCGTTCTCCAAGCGAGCCATCATTGCCCACCAACTGGCAAGTAACTATATATGAAAAGCGAACGTGATACTCATCGGACTTAGACCAATTGTCTTACTGAAATATTCATCGAAAGAGGACTGAAACGTGCCGAAGAGTTGGATGAACATCTCAAGAAGACTGGAAATGTTGTAGGTCCGCTTCATGGTAAGAGTCTCCGTTAGTATACAAACACATTGATACTACCTAATCAACGATATGAAGGTTTACCCATCTCACTGAAGGATCAAATAAATATCAAAGACATCGAGTCTACGATGGGTAAGTGCGCAATTATCCTTTCGTTCAGTACTGAGCTCCTTTCGCGACCAGGTTATGTTTCATGGATCGGATTACATGCGAAGAAGAACTCAGTCTTGGCGGATATCTTGGAGTCTCTAGGTGCTATATTATATGTGAAGACTAATATACCTCAGACTTTGATGGTATGCGATGAACCATTATACTTTACAATCGCTCTCAACAGAACTTTTTAGTGGGGAGAGACATTTAACCACGTCTTTGGAAGGACGAGTAATCCTTTCAATCGTTCTCTTACTTCAGGAGGGTCCTCTGGAGGAGAAGGGGCTTTAATTGGTGCTTTTCTTCAATCTTAAACTTATAATATTGTTTTAACAACGGTACATTCGTGCTGCAGCACTCAAAGGAAGCCCGATCGGTAAATATTTTTAATCACCGACCGAATTACAAATATTTAGGGGCTGATTTAATGACATAGGAGTTGGCTCTGACATTGGAGGGTGAGTGGAGAATCATACAAAATACTTCGCAATTCACTAATAAACTCACCCTTCAGCTCGGTACGCATCCCGGCAGCTTTCAACGGCGTGTACGGTCTTCGCCCTTCATATGGTAGAATTCCCTACGCAGGTTGCGTGAATTCTCTAGAAGGGCAAGATTCTATTCTCTCTGTCCTCGGTCCGCTTTCAAACAGCATCAGTGGGATCAAAAGCTTTGTTCAAGGCGTCGTAAGCAAACAGCCTTGGTTGAAGGATCCGCTTGCAGTTCGTAAACGATGGAGTGAGGAAGAGTACCATCTTACCGAGCATGGAGGTGGTGAACAGCTCTGCTTTGGTATTTTATGGGACGATGAGGTTGTTAAGCCACATCCTCCTATTTTTCGTGCTCTTCAGGAGACGAAAAAGGCTCTCATCGAAGCCGGTCATAAGGGTAAGAAATCTGAAATTTTATATTTGATTATTGATTAACATCTTGTAGTGATCGACTGGAAGCCATTGAAACACAGCGAGATCTACAGTGTAGCTGTGAGTCGTATTGCCGTGTTATCCAAACTGAGCATTGATAAATATATAATGTTCATTAGTGGAGCATTTGGGGCGCCGGTGCTACTGAAGATTATAACGTGACGTCTGCGCCGACCGGAGAACCAATAATTATGACCATGAGCCCTGAAGCAGAAGAAATTGTAGCGGATGCCGATACGCCCTCCTTCCGTCCCCCTGGTGGAATATCAGCATACGAACTCTGGCAGGTGCAGAAGAAGAAACGTGATTTGCGCCAGGAATATGTGGATTATTGGCAGGCAAGCGTCGAATTAACTGGGACCGGAAGACCTGTCGATGCAGTTATCTCCCCTTCCGCTCCATTTGTCGCTCCACCTCATGGATTGAACACGTGCGTCTCCGCATTCCTCTATGAATTGCGAAATTAATTATATGGTGGTGAAGGTATGCAAACTATACCATAATTTGGAATGTACTGGACTATCCTGCTCTCGTGATACCAGTCTCGAAGGTTGACCAAACTCTCGATACGAAGCAATCTGCGCACACGTTTTATGGCACCGAGGATCAGGCCAACTATGATCTTTGTATGCCATCGTTATCACTCTGACTGTGTATATATTCGCTGACTATTCATTCAAGATGAGCCGGAAATATTCAAGGACGCACCAATTTCTATTCAAGTCGTAGCTCGCACGTTAGAGGAAGAAGCTGTGATTGCCATGTCTGAGATTGTCGACAAAGCGCTGAAGGAACGGGAATATGCCTCCAGACTTTGAAGTGTTCACTATATGGTATCGGTGTTGTTTGCGAGGATGACTTATTACTTCTATGATATCCTACATACTACTGCCGACCTCCCCACTCCTACTGCTTACTCGCTCTCTTAGCGAGGGATATGTATACGACTTTTGTATGTTGTTCAAGCCCTGAGTATAACCACAAACCAAACTATAAATGTTATTTTTGCATTTGTTGGAATGGCGAAGTCTATTAGTGGACCTTGAGCACCCAATCAAATTCCACATAAAAAGCATTGGCCAATTTGTTGTGAAAGAAGATATTTATTTTAGTCAACTGTTTACACTCACAAATAAGTGGCTTTTCAACATGGTTACATTGTTTGGAAGCCTTTTCAGATGGAACTGGCTCAGTGTCTTGAGCTGGAACTGGTTGTTGAAGCACTTGATACATGACTTCAAATCACAACTATACTTCCAGGTACATTTACATCTAAAATCTGTTGATTAATCATTATTAACATATTCCAACTACAGGTACTATGTCCTATATATTTGATAAACAGTTATTCTCTTTGAAATACAAAGAGGTCCTTGTTCTGCATCACACTGATAATCTGAGTGCACATATCATCACTATGGCCCGTAGTCCAGATAGTTGGGTTAATGGACCAGTGATGAATTACCTCGATAAATTACCTCTTCTGTCAATCTCTCACCCATACTTTGTACTCTGAAGTTTAGCTTATCTGGGATCAATTTCCTAGTCTATCCAACACTGCATATTCAACAATTATCGGATCTTCACAGTTTAGAGAATGTAAACAGGATATAATAAATTGCTCGAGCACTGAGAAGGTGACGAAGGTCAACAATCTAATCTATAGTCCTAATCCAGCTCTCAAGTGGAAAGCCTAGTGTAGATGCAAAGCTTCCACCAAGACAACCATCGAGAAGGCTAAAAAGGTGGCTGGGAGCCATGCAATGACATCTACCACAGAAAAGTGATAAATCGCCACCACATTCCTTCTAATAGTACATCTTCGCGTATTGTACACTCTCGGAGAAATCTTGACCTGGAGTGGTGTATGTGATATATAACAACTCAGATCTCCTCTGCACTATGAATAGTTACTGTTTTTATTACAGTCAATGGCATACTAATAGTTTAGTTAAATGGTCAAAGTCTTTGACATATTCCTGAGAAGATTGTTGACTATTCCCCACTTATGAGTCATTTGCCTGTCGGATGTACTGCTTTGTACTATCATCAACTTTGGGAACAATTTCCTCAAGAAGGACGCAACGAAATTTGGGTCATCAATTGGGGAGCTCGCAGCATCAATCGCACCCAGCTGAGTTTGGGAATGTCCTTCTAAATCCCGCAGATAGTCCCCATCATATTTTGCGTGAATCTGGAGCTTCAGTCTTTTCAATTGTTGACAATGAGTTGCAAAAGACAATAAAGCTGTCAAACTGAGGCTGGAGTCTAG
>JASFCX010000483.1:0-11181 GCA_036937015.1 Crucibulum parvulum | reverse complement strand
GCCTCAACATCACTTCCTACAATCGCACCTACACCAGCATCTGGGGCGCGGGTGTCAAATGTTCGCACAGTGCGATCGTAGCTGCCTGTCAGTAAAACACTCGGCTCGTTGTTGTTCCACTGTACGGCTTGCACCTTATCCTTATGCACATCGAAGCTTCGAATGGCACCTCCAGATTCTCCGCCTTCACCATTGATGGTCGGATCACGGCTGAGATCCCACAGCTTCACAGTCCGATCGGCACTGGCACTAGCAAGCAGATTCCGCTGCATCTTATTCCAGCTGAGGCCAAGAACGGCGTCGACGTGGTATCCCTTCTCCATTGTACGATGCTTCGTCTTTTTCTTCTTTTTCTTCCCAGTACCAAGGGGCACAGGAATGTGCGCCTTGGTCTGATCCGGTCGTCCCAGAATGGAGTTGGGGTACATGGCTTCTAGGACGTCAAGGGACCATATTTCGATTTCTGGATCGAGAGTACCGACAGCGATGTAGTTTCCATATCCAGGTTTTGAAGAGTTGGAAATGGCTTGGGTGGATGAGGTTGACGAGGAAGAAGCAGGTGTGAAATCGAGCCATTCAAGACAGAGGGGGAAATTAGGAAGCATAAGGTCATGATGCACGTAAAGGTTTTCTTCAGATTCGTCGTAAACATAGATTTCGAGTTGAGAGATCTCATCCTCGGTTTTGGCGACCACCAACATGTTGTCGGTGGGTAAGACTTCAAGCTCTTCCCGCTCATCGTCTTCCTTTAAAATTAGATGAGATTCAGGCCCATGACAAATATATAAAGCGTACCTCTTTTAGTGTGATGTAAGGATCCTCTTCATTATCCCGATAGTATGTCAATCCTTTGATGTTGCTGAATGGGCCAGTAGCTAAGTTGCTGCATTGGTTAGCTCGGACCACATTCACTGAAAAGGACACCTACTAGTAGCTTTCACTTCATCGTCGTATTCATCTAGATTGTATTGCGAGAGATCGTCTACATTTGTTTTTGGAGGTGCAGAGTCAACATCCATAGCATCGGCATCTTCATCCTCGCTGGAATACCGATCAGTGGTCATCCTCTCTTAATAGCTTCAAAGCACTCACTCAACCCAGTTAGCTTCGTCGTCATCCTCTCCAGCCTCATCAGCCTCATCGCCTTCAGCTCCTAGTCCCATGGATTTTGCAGCCTCATGTGCGCGTTCGAGCTCAACACGAGCATCTTCAAGTTCGATCCTGGCCAACGCGCTGACACGCTCGAGTTCCTTGTCGTCGAGGATATATTTTTCGGGGTGCTGCACGGCGACGCCACGCTGCACCCAGGCTATAGCGGAGATGAGGTTGCTCATCGTCGTCGATCAAGCCTCCGCTTTTCTCGAGCTCGCTAGATGATTTCAAAACTTTTTGCTATCTGGCACGTGTTTAGATATTATAGCCCTTAGGTAACAACCTGTCCGCTTTTCAGGGTTGGCCTGGGCGTCTTGCCGGTTTACGACTTCCTCGTTTCTGCCCATTTGTCACGGTTCTCGTTACGATTCTTCTACTCTTGGTGCAACTTCAGCCATCTAGATCGCGCTGAAGCACTTTTTACTGATGATTTTCACTACTATATATACAGCTTAAATCACACGATCATCGTGCTGTAACTGTAACTGGTAATTCTGTCACTGCTGTGCAGTCAGTGGTTCTATGTGAGAGTCTGTACAATGTTTCTATCATGCACAACAATTGCCCAGCTTTCTTCCATCTGCCTGACAGTAATATCGTAGCTGTAGAATCTTGATGATCCCGTTTCGATGGCTACTGAAAGTGTGTATGTATTCATTTACAACCGACCATAATTGACGTCTATACAGCGCCAGTGGAAGTGGGACATGGACATGATGAAATTCTGAACGAGTACGTACAATATGTCAGCACCGTTCCATGCATATCCATTAAATACATCCCCATCGTAGTATTTGTCATATTTTGAACGAACAAAACCGTCTGCTACAAAATATTATCAATCGACAGTTTGAACATGGTATGTTATCATGCATACGACTCCCTTTTAGAAACTCATAGTGATGTAGATGCCTCACTCCAGCCCATTCCTGCCGTTCCAGCTCGCAGTAGTAGTGCATGGAATCCACTCCTCGATTCGACCATCAAAAGCGCCCAACCCACTCTTGAGCGATGGAGAGGAGGTCTAGATACGCTCCTTATCTTCGTGTGTGATAGACATTACAATTTTCCATCCAGTACTGAATTTTCTCTTTCCAGGTCGGGTTCTTCTCCTCCATCGTCGCTTCTTTTTTGGTTGAATCTTCGAAGAACCTAAAACCCGATGAAGGCGCTCGAACAAATGAGCTCCTAATGAATCTTACGGAGATTTTAATTGGGCTCGGGGGCGATACAGCTTCAACTTTAGTCCTATCCCCAACAATTCCATTCACCGCGGATCCAGTCGACATCCGCGTGAATTTCTACTGGTCTTTATCCCTTGTTATTAGCGTTAGTTCCCATGCTGTCTATTTTTGAGCTATACTCATCAATATATTCTAGATATTGGCTGCTGCATTAGCGGTAGCCGGTCGAGGATTTTTGGCTTTACTGATTCGGCCAGAGGGTGACGCGGCTGCAAAGCTGACAGAACTTCACCAAAGATGGTCTCAAGCAAAACTCATTTTAGGACCGCTCCTTGAGGCTCTCCCTCAAATTCTGATGGTCCCATTCTCTCTTTTTGTTATTGGGTTGCTTGATTATTTGCTCTCGAGCTCACTTGCTCCAAAACATCCGACTTTACTGACACTAATTGCTTCAGTAGCATCGTGTTTCTTGGTGGCTTTAGTTGGTGTACTATTGCTTTGTGCTGTGGCCCATGGAGTTCTATATCCAGCGACATCGCCCTTTCAGACGATTCTATCTAGATATTCCAGTAGGCGGGTTTTTAGACGACAATATCCCGATACGTCCGAAGAAATTGGTATCACCACAGACTTCGCGGAAGATTGGGAACTGGATCCTGATGTTTTCGAAGAACGGGATCTCACTCCCTATAATCGAGAAGCGTTTCACCTATCTATTCAGCGAACTTACGAAGATGATGTTCTCGATCAGGCGTCGGCTGCCTTAGAAGATGTTATTCTCAATAAGCGTATGCTGAAAATCCACGCAGCATGTTTGTCTGACTTGGAGATTCGTACTTTGTTACATCTTTTGTCCCCTGAAGCCAGCCTTCGTAGTAACCTTACTGCTGCGAGAACCATATCAAATATATATGCGGAGACTGGTACGTTTTTGTACTCGTATTCCTTTTGCCATAGTTATTAACAATTTTTGTGATAAATAGACGATACGAACATTGGCTTGATATCTTTAAGTACGAAACATAGGACATCCTTGGCGAACAGCCTTCTACGAGCTTCTAATCGTCATGAATCCAAATGGCCTCATCCAATGCAACCGCATACGCCTTCGCTGTTTATCACGGCAATAGTTTGCCTGCTTCCTATTCGAGGTCGAGAGCAAAATTATCATCCACTAATTACACTGTTGTCGTCCAGCTTTTTAGCTCTTAAGCCTTTGCCTAAAGAAGCCAAGCAATGCTATACATTGATGACTCAATATGCAATTAAACGCGTATCTCGATTCTTGCGTTTAGCCTCGGTTGATCAGCTGGAAGAGACAGCTCAAGATAATGTACTTTTAAAACTTCTAGGTCCATGCACTCTACTTCCAGTGCACGGTTTGATGCTCTGGTTGTCGATGGCTCGAAGTCTAAGCCGGACTTGGAGTATACACTCCCAAGATATACTAGATCGAGATCTTGTATGTGAATGCATCAACCGCTGGTTAGCTTCAAGCGAACACGCATTGGATACTATCTTGCGTGTGGTAGATTGGGTACTTCTGGAAGGATTGCATCCAAAAGACGATCTACAAAAGGCGTATCCCTTGCGGACTCATCCCATCATGGAATTCGTTCTCCACTCGACTAAAAAAACATCCTACCGAAGCCTATTATTATGCGTTAAATTTATCCTACGAATCGAAGACACATTTCTTATGAGGGTAGACATATTGACCCTACACTTGATATCAAGATTTATTTCTCTCCTCGACCAACATCTTGCTCAACTACAGAAGGAACGCAAGGATTGGAACCTAACTCACAAGACGCTCACATGTGTGTATCAATGGACCCTCTATCATGCCTGGGCAGTAGGGGAGTTCGACATTGATGTCGTCAATGGAAATACTCTTCCGCCGAGAGAGGAATTCATTGCCAACTTGAAGCGTATATGGGTTATCTTTAACGGTGAGCTCAGAGCATCGCGTCTGAACGTGAAGTTTATACTTACTGTGCAACAAACAGACATAACTATGCATTCGGAAGGTCAAACCAATTCTGCAATATGAGCGAATTATTGCAGTCAAGAATAAACTTGACACCATCTGACAAGCCCATGGATTCCTGCATAAACGAAATAATTAATCCCTCAGTCTCTGTGGTTCAGTCGATATTCGTCTATTATATATCGCAGTAACTTAGACCGACGTTTCTTGAATCGAGATCGTCAACTGGTCATATAATTAGATGATGGTACTTATGAGTTTCCAGGCTTCTTATATAAAGTCACTGTTACCGCACGAAGACATTTAACTATAAATTCAATAACTTCTATCTGGTACTTACTCTAACATTGTGACTGTGCCAAGGA
Organism: Crucibulum parvulum; assembly: GCA_036937015.1. Classification (NCBI taxonomy): domain Eukaryota; kingdom Fungi; phylum Basidiomycota; class Agaricomycetes; order Agaricales; family Nidulariaceae; genus Crucibulum; species Crucibulum parvulum. The sequence continues at coordinate 6,490 of JASFCX010000483.1, read as the reverse complement.
ATGCTGTACTATTTTTAGAGCGCCTCAAAAATAAATACGACCACATTGTTGAATTTTCACTCGACTTCAGCCACTTGACCAGTGGGAATTTCCCACTGAGATTAGCACTGGGTCGCGTGGTTTTACGGACACAGGTCTCGATAGAAAGATGCCTATCCTTCTGAAGTTGCTCTGACTCAAGAGCCCTCTACCATTGCTAAGCCCTCTCACATATAAATTCACACCCCCAAAACATCCCGCAATGGCCCAGACCCTCGAAGGTATGAAACAACACCATATTCAAAGTCTCTCGTAAGGCATTAATACCCATCCAAAAGCGAATCGTCATGATGACGATATTTTAAATGAGCAAGTATATTCTGTATAATTACACTACTTTAACTACTAACGTTGCTATCCCATGAACAGGATACGATTAATTTTGACTGACCAAAATCGTCTATTACAAAAATTACTCGATAGACAAATTGAAAATAGTGCGAAATCGTATATTGACGTTTTCTGCTGAATTTAATTTTCCAGGTTATACTTTGCAACGTAGATGTATCCCTGCAACCCAATTTCCCAGTCCCAGCGCGTAGCAGTAGCGCATGGAATCCATTGCTGGATTCGACAATACAAAATGTGCAGCCTACTCTTGAAAGATGGAGAGGGGGGCTAGATACGCTCTTGATCTTTGTGGGTTCTTTCTATTCTGGTGATGCAATGCGAAGCAGTGGGGAAGTTTACGATATATCCAGGTTGGATTCTTTTCTTCGATTGTAGCATCCTTTTTGGTAGAATCTTCGAAGAATTTGAGACCTGATGAAGGTTTTATAACAAACCAACTACTGTCAAATCTTACGGAGGTCATCATAGGCCTCGCCAGTGATCGTACACCACAATTTTCAGCATCATCAGTTCCAACCTCATTCGTTCCTGACCCGCTGGACGTCCGCTTAAATTTATACTGGTCTTTAGCTCTTATTATTAGCGTCAGTCCACCTTCGTCACATAAACTTACTACTTAATATCGTGACTTTTCTAGATTCTAACTGCTGCATTAGCCGTTGCCGGGCGTGGGTTTCTGGCTATGCTGATCCGTCCTGAAGGCGACGCAGCTGCCAAGCTTACTGAAATTCTTCAACGATGGGAACAGGCCAAAATTCTTCTTGGCCCATGGCTTCAAATTCTGCCACAGATTCTTATCATACCTTTCGTCTTTTTCATCGTCGGTCTCCTTGATTTATTGCTATCGAGCTCGCTTTCGTCCCCAGAACCAATTTGGTCAACACTTATTGCCTTCGGTTTATCTTGCTTCATGATGGCCATAGTTAGCATTCTTCTATTTTACGCTTTCGCTCATGGGCTACTGCATCCTTTGACCTCTCCATTTCAAACCGTTTTCTCCCGCTATGTCTGGCGACGGCATTTCATTAAAGAAAAGGACTTCAATATCTTCGAAGAACGGGAGCTTAATAGACATAACCGTGTAGCGTTTCATACGGCCATACAGGAGACTTATGATGATGCGGCTCTGGATCATGCATCATCAGCATTGGAAGCAATAATATTCAACAGTCACTATGGTATTAAAGATTCTACTGTACACGCGACCACGTTATCCGACTTGGAGATCAACACTATCTTGCATTTACTGTCCCCGGAAGCCAGCCTTCGCAGTAATTTAACTGCAGCTCGTGCAATATCTCGTCTTACAGTCAACATTGTAACAGGTTTGCTGTCTACATTCATGGCCTTGATTCCCGCCAATTCTTTTTATTTCACAGGAAATAATTTGAGTACCATTTCGTATTCTTTGAGTTCATCACATAGATCAGCTTTGGCAAATGCACTTATTCAAGCTGCGCAACGCCATGAAGCGGATTGGCCTTCTTTGGTACAATCTCATCCACAGTCAGCTTTTTCTGCTGCTATGGCTTCCTTGATGCCCATTCCCGCTCGAAATCGACATCCTCACCCGTTCATTACCTTGCTATCAGTCGGATCTCTTTTCATCAATCCTCCACCCGATGATTACTACCAACATGACAAAATCAGCAAGGAACTAATATGCTATATTAAGATGACCCGTTATGCCATGCGGTGTCTAGTTCGTTCGCTCCGTTACCCACTTCAGCGAGATGAGAAGCTTAAGGAAGTACACAAACTGCTCGTATTAGGCCTAACCGATGTCCTTGGACCCTGTAATTTGTCACCAGAAGATGGCCTAACTCTCTGGCTCTCTGTGCAATGGTGTTACTCGCGGAAAAATTGGTGTATAAAGCCCCAGGAAACATTAGATCGAGATATAGTGTGTGAAGCCACGGGATACTGGATCACATCCGGTAAATATGCACATGACACAGTTCTGCAGATAACCCGATGGATGGCTTCTGAGCACTGTGACCCAAAATATCCAGGGCTTGTCCACTCACTACCACATCGTTTTCTCAGAAAAGTCATTGTTCAAGTTATAGAGGACCCCTCCTATCAAAGTCTGATGCTTAGCGTGAACTTTATTCTTGGAGTTCATGGTGTATACGGCTTCGCGTATCTAACATCGAGATTCTTATCTCTTTTACGGCAGCATCTGGACATGCTTCGTGAACATCCTTCAGACTGGGAACCGATTCGCCTGGCTTTAACATATGTTTATGAACAAATTATGCATCGTGAAATGGCTTTAAGTGAGTTGCATTGTTTAAACAGCCTAATACGTCAAACCGAAGGACTGATATGCTATCCATGCAGGATATTCAAGAGAGGAGCTACTTACTTGTGTTAACGAAGTAAGAGAGGTCTGGAACTTATTACATTGTATTTTTCCATTCAATAGATGTCCTCATGATGGTGACTGATGCTAAAAATCTGTGTTTAGCGCAGGTTTTATTACCACCCCTTCCAGATGGGTCCTTAGCTGAACCACCCCCAATACCTCTCGACGCAGATATTAAGACACGATCCACAGGTATCAGTGCTCATATTAATGAAAAACAGGGGATTGGATCATATACCAAATAGCTCAACCCTCGGCGTCGGTCTTCGTAACTTCATCAGTGTCTCAACTACTTAGAACTTCTGTAGAAGTACATACGCTTACACGAATAATCATTAGCAATCTTGTCATGTTTAACGCGTGATTATTCTATCCGGAAACAATAACTTAAAACATTATCTATTCTTATCCTCCTCGCTCAATGTCTCACATCGTTTCACCCCTGTTTCTTATATCTGCTTTATCTCTGCGAAGGAGAAATATACAAAACTCACTCAATGACTTCCTGATTGTGCCGAAGCTGACTAGGAGGTATGAAATTTATACCAATCCGAACTTCCTACATCAAGAACACAACAGTTGTGAACACATTGCACAGTAGCTGTAGTAATGTGAGCCCATATACTAATTTCTCCACCTGCTGTTTTTCAATGTTTTGTATCGCTCAGGGAGCATAACTTTCAAACTTGAAGTCACTATAGCCTTATTGAATCCCCGATTCATCAAGAGTAAATCCGAAGCTCGGGACCATGCGCATAGTGAGAAAAAATCTTGGAAAGCCCCAGCTGGTAGAGATAGAAGGAGAAGATTAAAAAGCAATCTCAGCAACCATCCGCCGTCTTCTACTTTCCCGCGGCCCGCCACATAAAAGCTCGATTCCAGAGCATCATACGAGCGGGACCTAGATGATATTCCTGAATTGAAATCCCCTACAAACAGACCTGATGGATATAACAGGAACGGCAAAATGTCCACAGATTCTGAGGAACCGCCGAGTAACAGACGACGCAAGATTGAATTCTCGGATGATATCGGTGTGTAGTTAATTCCGCACTGTTTAGGTAATTCTATTGAAGCGACTCACTCGTACTCAAAGTCCTCATTCTGCTAGTGACGAGTGTGAATCCTCTTCATACGAACAGTAGTATGCACATTTCTATGGCACCATGATAAGACCATTACAGACATGCCACAGCAATTCACTCACAACAGAAACGGCTATCGTCCATACGCAATACTGGTTCCATTCCACGCATGTGTCTAGCAGTAAAAAACTATTCTTCATTACTTAGGCTTATGTCTACTATAGTACATAAGGGCTCCAAGACAGTATCTCCAAATGACATGTGAGGCCTTTATGCGATTGTTGCATATTGTTAGTAACATTCAATTAAAACTACCCAGTATAATCACAGGAACTCTAATTTAATAAAGTGAGCTATGGGGAAGATTCGAGTTCCCGCCGATAGTTAAAATAAAAATTGTATTTGTATATATTTTAACTAACAGCCTAGTTCTGCACGAATACTCCAAAGGATATGCTGGATGAAACGCTGGGCGCATGGTTACATGATTATAAAATAAGAAAACATTGACGCAGACAGGATGCTCGACTCATTACCTCGCCAGAGATTTTGATAATGAGGGTCAGGAGGAAAGAGTTCACTTTGTTAATATTTCTTCTAACAAGTCATAGGAACGTTCTCGCGCGTGAGGAAGATACAGAACATTTTGGGCACGCAGCAGATGTCTTGATGATTTATCATTGGGGATCGTGCATGAAATAAACTCGTCGAGTGTATTATTACTAGTTTTAATCTTTTCGTTTAATAAATCGAGTATGGTATGTTGATTGCACTCATTTTTTGCACTGCCGACCTATTCTAGATAATCATGAGTCATATTCCGTATTAGGCTGCAAATGCTGTTCCTGCCCTACAGCAGGGAGGTCACCTGCTAAACGCCTGCCTTTCCAAAACTGGCAGTGATGGAAGAACTCCTCAACTCATAAACAGCATCTCACCAGCCATCCTTCAAGAGAGTTGTCTCGACTTACTGTAAATTTCAATATGAAAAACGTATATCAAACTAGAGAAGAACAGTGCCAGGAATATGACAGAGCGGGGGTTCAGGGATTGTGTGAAGACGATTCTACATACTCGTTCTTAAAGGACCAGGAGTTATAGAATGTAGCTGCGACAACCTGAAAATTTCTGCTTTATCATTCCGATGGTAGTAGTATTGTGTTTTCATTTATTGAGATAGCACACAGCACTTGTAACACGAACAACCTAATCAATCATAGATCGAGGAAATGTCACTCCACAGCAAACGCTCTGCCCTGCATAGCCTCCCCTTTCTACACCTCCTTCTACAAGGTTCGATCTTGACGAACCGATGAAGTTTCCCAGTGCACGTCAATATCTTCAAAAGTCGGAAGAATTGTCGTTATATTGGTATTTAAGCCGACGAAAAGTTATGAATGTGAGTGATGTATCATGTACGTATGTATGTATGCGTGGAAATAGTCAAGAAAAAGAAAAAAAAAAAAGCCACAAAATGATTAAGGGTACAATACTCCAAAAATGAGATATGTGTGCCTGTGTAAGAGCGTTTACTTCAACGCTTTCTTCATTTTCTGTAGATAAAAAAATTGTTTACTACATGTTAGGTAAAGAAGAAGGAAGGAATACGAACCTCTTCCATCTCATCCAAGTCATTCGTCTCGATGCGGATGATTTGCCTGCCGAGCGTTTTCTCAATCATCTCCATCTGCATCCACGTCCTCTTGTCATGCACGAAGTTTATCGAGATTCCTTTGCGTCCAAAACGGCCCGTTCGTCCTTTATATGCGAGTCAACATCACGGAGACAACCAAAGGAAAGTAGACGAACCGATACGATGGATATACGTCTCAACATCCGGTCTCTCATCGGCATTCTTGTCCCGTTCATTCATCAATGGCAAATCATAGTTAACCACCATATTAACCTGCAGGATATCAATCCCCCTCGCAATCACATTCGTCGTAATCAAGACCTTCTCCCGTCCCTCTCTGAAGTTGTCGATAATCGAGTCACGCTCCGACGCGTCCTTCGCGCCATGCAACGAAGCCACCTTGTGGCCTTCCGCGGACATGCGCGCAGAGATGCGGTCAGCGGTGTGTCGATGCTGACAGAAGATGATGCTCTGTCCAACGGTCAGGAGGGAATACAGCTCCACGAGGATATCGTATTTGTGCTCTTCGTTCCTGCAGTCCATGTAGAATTGCCGGATGGAGTCGACGGAGAGCTCTTCTTTTTGAAGCTTGATTTCGTTGGCGCTTGGTGCGAATTTGGAGGCGAAGGCACGGACATGATCGGGGAAGGTGGCTGAGAAGAGGATGACTTGGACGCGTCGGTTTTTAGGGAGCATGCTGTAGTGAGAGTTAGCTCACGGACCCCCAATCTAGAAGAGATATACTCGCTTCTTAACCCTCAGTGTCTGATCACCCAGCCCATCCTGATCCAGCATGTTATCCGCCTCGTCTAGCACGAATACCTTGACTTCGCTAAGGTCCAGCACCTTCCTTCTAATCAGATCCGCCATAGTACCTGGTGTGCCGACGATAATCTGCGCGGTGACAGTGGTAGCATTGCGGGGAAGGTTGTCTTTAATTGCATATTCGGTTTGGACGTTGGTGAACTTGCCCATAGCGACGACCACGGACATGATTTGGCGCGCGAGTTCTCG
>JASFCX010000482.1:0-11191 GCA_036937015.1 Crucibulum parvulum | reverse complement strand
GTTTTGTCTATATACAATGCCCTATTACTTATTAAAGTATGCAAGAAGTTTATATAATCATTGTAATAAATGGTAAATAATTTCATAATCCTTCAGCAGTCCATATAGAGTCTACATGGAGTGTACATACTGCATCCCAGTCTATATAGCATTGGAAGCATATAATAAAGTCTACATGGAGTATATAGTCTACATAAAGTATACATGAATTTCATGTATACTTTTAGGATTTCATGTATACTTTAAGGAATCTACATGGAGTTTACATGGAATCTATGTCTACTTTAAGGAGTCAATATGGATTCCATGTATACTTATGAAGGAGTGTCATGTACAGAAGTTCAGCACCATATTATTATTGAGGATGAGCAGGCCTCCTACACAAGTGATGGAAAATGCAAAGGACCCTCTGGTGAGAATGCAAAGGAGCATTGGGTGGTAATGCAAAGGATCTTTTGGCAGTAATGTACAAGGCATTTAGTGAGTTTTGCAGCTGATGGCTGCCCCTGGTGAATAGATCAACCTATACATCCCTTCCACAAGATTGTGGCTCTGCTCAGAGGAGGCAGCAGACACTTGTGGGTCTTTGTGCTCTTCTAAGCCTAGGTGATTGAGAAAGTATCAACATGCCCTCAGGCACTGAAGTTGGTCAGCAATATGAATTGCTATGATGTAGCACCTGAATGAGTCCAATTATGTAAGAAAATCTGGCTGATGAAGGAGTTTTGATTAGAGAGTGTCTTCAAGGACCCAGCAACCAGCACCCCTCAGATAGAAGAAAGCATCCAAATGACCCAGTGCCAACAAGCTAGCAACAAGCAGTCCAAATGATCCTTCATATCTATGCAGTTACAGTGCTGCAACAACCAGGGATGCAGCATGTTCATTCTTGGAGTATCCAGTAACTTCATCTCAGAGGATCCTGTAACATTGACAAGCCTCACATGGCTCTGTACTTGGAAAATTGGTCCTAATGCTGCTAAATCGACTCCAGTATATTCATTTTTGACCAGGGATTGTTGGAGAAGTCTCGGGACGCATCAAGAAGCTTCAGAGTGGTTTGAAAATGTTATTTGAGTGTGGAACAACGGATGCTATCGCAAAATACTTCATTTTATTTCATTTGACTCGCATTTTCTCGTTTTTTTAGACAATCTAAGTATTTATTCAACATAGGAGTAGTTTCATCCACATGAATCGAGTCCCATGAGTCGGTCTGGTGTCTACAGCCGCTCATGCTTCCATTTTACTTCATTTTTTTGTACATTTTACTTCTACTTTACTTCTTTTTGTTAGGACCTTTCTACATACTTAAAGATTGTAGTTTTCTTCGTAGTTCATTAGTTCAGAGCATCCCCTCTCTTCTCCTCATCCTCTTTACTCAGTCGTTACACTCTCCAGTCCACTACTTCGATTTTACGAAATATATTCGAGTTCTTGGACCTCAGGTGCCCGGCAAATCATCCTCCTTACTAAAACGCGACGCTTTCGACGACGACAAAGTGAAACGACTTCGGTCTTTTTGTATCGTCTACGGCTCCTTCCAGTCTTCCTACGCTACTTTGTTTCATATTTTTTCGAGCTCTCATCGTCGAGCTATCTTAGTTGCGATCGGACAACTATTTTAGTGTTTCTCCTGGCAAGTCCTCCTCAGTCTCTGTCGTGCCCATTGTGCACTTGTCGTCTCCTCTGTCCGTCTATCCATCAGCCCACTCCTCAGCCTTCATTCTACGGTTCCCATCATGCTACTTTGCATCCATTTCCCTCCATATTTTGTCACTCTCTCAGCAGTCCCTTCTCAGATTGTTAGGACCAAAGTGAGGCCACCTCGCACAATTTTATTCTTTTATTTTCTAGGTATACAGGTTATTCTCAGGATTATAGATTATATTCCTACCTACTAGCCAGTACCTAGGTCGACAACATCACTCCAATGATCGTGCTCTTTCATCCTCCAGAAGACCTTGGACACATCCAAGATTTACTCTATCATCTGGATGGTCAAGCACTACTTGTAAAAGCAGCAGGTGCCCATTGAGCTGATTATCATCATGCAGACAACCAACCATGTAGGGAGTATCAAAAAATCCACACTAGTTGAATGTGGATGTCCTGAATGAGGTGATACAGCTAGTATGGTGTGGATGAGCAGGATGAGAATGTTTCATTTGTGAGTATGAAGGTGCTGTGGGTATCAATATGAAGGCATTCAAATACACAGGAGAGCTGGCATCAAATGGGGTGTTCAAGCACTGCAACTGGTGATATGCAATATAGGTGGTGCATCAACATATAAATTGGGTGGGAGTTGATACCATTGTAGGTCTGAGAGATAGGCATCTCTGTCATGATATGCATGGTGTGTACTTGAGCAGAGAATGCTTGAGCTGAAAATGATCCATATAAGCTAAGAGCCTAAAGTGTGGGCACTACTAATGACATGGTAGCATTGCTGCCATAGTGTTGGTATCACTAATCACAGCAGTGGCATCATATTGAAATCACAGATGCAAGGTGACACAATTGTGGGCCATGTCAGGATGGGAGAAATGAGGTCACAAGGCCTGGAAATGGACACAGTGTAATTGTGACAACATGAGACCAATGTTGCATGGTGGTGTCTGTTACAAGCTGCCAGTATGCAGGGGTTTCAGTGAGGGGACAAGTTTGAAAATGAGTTAGAGTGTGGCTTTCTAGGGCATGATGGATGGATCTGTAGCAGAGAGCTAAATTATAAGTAAAGATGATACATTCAGAAGTGAACCTCACACACCTGATCAACACTTGAACAGTCAAACTGCTCTCACCATATAGATCTCTAATGGAATATGTATACTAACTGAGCATATGCCTTCTTTCTCATGATGCCTAACCAGAAGGTCCTATAGCAGGGTGTTTGTGTGCAAAGGTGGAGATGAAGATATGCAAAACACACAGCAATGTTGGTTGACAATGTTAGAAAAGGAGCACTCTGGCATCCAGTGCTGATTTTGAGCATTCACCACTCCACTGTGTGATGTAACCCCAGTGCATGTTGTGGCTTCTGGGAGACCCAGCAATGCTACCCATGGATTCATCATCCACTGCTTTGCATACTTGGACTCCTTTGTACCTCTCCTCTTCATTGCATTCACATCCATTTTTCCTTGCTTCTCAACTGAATGTGTTATTAAACTTAGATCTGATGGGTTATCATAGCTTGGGCAGGCATGGAAATGTCCAGGGAAGCTGGATTGCAATTGAATGGGCATGCCAAAGGGGAAGACCATCTGAATATAAGTCATGGCTCCAAAGAGCTCTAGGAGAGATGGCATAGCACAAATGGTTATATAGTCCTTATGCAAAAGCATGTTAACTGTGTAATGGTCTAGGCATGGTGGATTTACAGCCATGGGAAAGCTGAAACAGAATCAGTACTTTAGAACCTAATATGCCTCCAGAATGTGGTCACATACTGTGTCCAAGGTCATCAGTACCAAATTAATGATGTCCTGTCTTATATTGCAACTAATCTCTAGAACCTGTACCTACTTTCAGTTTCATCACATGTGCATCATTTAGTGTCTTGGCACCTACATGCTTTTTGGGAGAGTGAATTGAGGGTATTAATTGAGAGATTGCAGCAGGCAGGTCTGGATTCCACAGTTCAAGATTGAGCCAGGCAAGGCTGAATAGCATCATCAATGAAACAAGGCAATTGAGCATTCAAGTAGTTTGTGAACACAATAACCTATCCACATTGACAATGTCCAGTGGAAGTGCGATTTCTGTGATGTGAGTATCAGATATTGGGTTCAGGCACAAGGGAGAGGAACTTAAATCACTGGTTAAGAGCAGTACTTTACCACCCCCCATGTAATCACTAGGATTCCACCTGGAATCCAAACTATTGAGATGTCATGGATACTGTGAACATAATCAACCTTTATCCACTCCTCTATTTACTTCATCCTTTATCACCCCCTCCTTTATCAACCCCTCTTTTATCACCCTTTCCTTTGGTTACTAGATACCTATATATATGTTGTAAATAGTGACCTAACACCTCAGTCCATTATACATTGACTAAGGTGAGCCACTTATATTTCTTATCCACTTGTACTAGTACTTACATATCCTATTAGCTATTGTGATTGGATCTAGGTACATACAAGTCTAATAAAGTCCATTATACAACACAAACCTCTATATGCATTCCACATGAATTCCATATCAATTCCCTCAATTCCATGTTAATTCCACCATCCTGTTGAAAACTAGAAATGAAGTCTCAGTGTTTGTGAGTCAAACAGCTATATTAAATATATACCTAGAAACAAAGTCTAGGAACAATAATAAGTAAATGAAGACTATCAAGCAAGTAATGGACTTTACCTCAGTGTTTGCTACCATACATCCACTAGAAGCCCATGTGGATTCCATGTTAATTCCATATGGATTCCATACAATATTATACTACTTAAAAATTAAAAATAAATTCATAGTAAATCAGAATAAATTAGTAAAAAAATCAGGGTATATCAGAAAAAATAGTGGAAGCAAGAACATGTCCAAACAGGTAAAAAAGAGATCTAATTTAACTAGTATTACCTATTAAAAGTGATTATAAATGCAGAAAAGTTGTAAAATTTGATTTCATGTATATAACATTGTAATATGTAATCATATATAGTACAGATATCATTAAAGATTATCCTCTTCATTACCTGTACTATCTTCATCATCATTGTTTCTTCCTTCAGCCCTTCTTATAGCTTGTTCTTCCTTTCTTTGAGCCCTTTTTTGAGCTTCCTGTTGCTTGTGAATAACATATTGTGTACAATAAAAAAGCATAGTGTGTATATACCAATGGAAATCACCTTGAGTCATTTGTTTTAAGATAGACTCAAAACCACCCAACCAGGAGTTGAGCTGTTCACATGCCTATAGTAACTATCATTAATTTGATATTGATAAAGATATCATAACACATACCTGAGTATTGAAAGCTCTTTTAGCAGCAAGGTTACCATCATTATCTCTCTCTCCAACTAAATTGGAGCAGAACCATTTGCAAGAGCAGGATTACACCACTAACAGCAACAGCAAAGGACATCACTGACATGATGATTCTTACAATGATAGGCATCAACAATAAATCATGTTGTTTTTTTCCAAAGATGCCCCCAGTCACCATTAACAACAGCAGAACATAAAACCAAACATGCTTTATCAATACTGATATAAGCAGGTCAAGATGCTTCAGTTGGATATATTTCCTCTAACCAAGTAAGTATTTTTGTTGGAGATTCAGATTTGTCAAATTTAGTCCAAGCAATTATAACTCAATAATGTTCACATATAGTTTCAACACAGTAAAATCAACCAGCACTGAAATAGTTCTTACATTGTTCAGGCTCCTGAGTAGGTATATCATGAGGTTAATGAGGTCTCTCCACATTTGATTCCCATAATATACCTTCTCCAGGACAACAAAGCATTCTTCTAATTCCAGTTAAATTATCTTTGCTATGACTTAACTTGTGATGATTCCACTGTGGCATATGCTGTATACAAGCTTGATTATTTAATACTTTAGGATAATCACATCCATGAATATGGCATTTGGGGCCATATTGTTGATCTTGTACAGCACAGAAAACTCAACTGCAATTATTTGTAAGATCTGATGTGCAAGTACCATATAAACAATGCCAAGGACCCATAACAGTACCATCCATGATGATTATTTTAAAAATCATCATAATCAGCACCTGCATTTAGAAGCTGTATAGGGCTGAATGCTTTGTCATGCCACATTGTGATGGCATATTCTTATCACCTGACATCAGTGTGACATCCAAATACAGCAACAAGATAAGATTAGAGGAAGATAAAGCCAGCATTTATTATGTAAGCAGGAACATGCACTTTTGGCAATGGCCTCTCCTGAAGTAGTGATGCTGCTGCTTGAGTCAGTCACAAATGTCACAAGCCAATATTTCCACTCTCCATTGCAGACAACTCATACTAGATAAAATAAAATAACATGTATACAGAGGAAGAGTTGTTAAATAACAATTTGTAGTAATTTGAGAGAATTATTGAAAATGTGTCCTTTAAAATTGAGAATGGTATTTAAATGCCATCAGCTTCCTATCACACTGGCTCAAATGAAGCTGATGACATTGTTTTTGTTATGCAATGTGTATTACACAAGAGAATTTTTGAAAAATATGAAATGATTTTACTTTAGTGTTATTTTGCTTATCTGAGGTGAAAGTAAAGTTGTTTCTCTTCTGTGGAAAGTACAGGAGCCCAAACTATAACCAAGCCAGACTTGTTACATGAGCAGAGTCATGGCAGCACCAAAAACATGACATAATGTACTGAATTTGCAGTGATTGCCTCAAATTCATGGCCACATCCAGATGCATGAGTGTCACTGACTGGATATTGTGCACATGTACTCAAGTTTAATAGTGCTGTGTTATTTGTCACTGTGAAAGTACAAGTAAAGCAGTTGAAAGAGGTATATCTGAGTTAAAGTTATTCAGAATAAATGTGCTGAAGACTTGAAATGAAACTTTATGGAAAGCTTGCTCTATAGGAAGTGCAGATACAATGGGCAATATAGCAAGTCCTAAGATTATGCAACAAATATAACATGGTGGAAATGCCATGAAAGTTAAAACAATGATCATAGTCATGTTATAGAGTAATTGAAAACACAGAGAAGCCAGACCAAAGAGCATAGTGATACCCAAGACTGGCATAAATAAAAAATATATGTGTGTAAAGGTGTGACCCACTACTATGATATTATGTTTTTAGTATTTAGTATGTCTGCCTTTAGCTTCTAAGATAGCCTTGACACATGCTCCCATACTATTAATATACTTGTCAATGTCCTCAATGGCTAGGATATCCCAAACATGGTGAACAGCTGCAATAAGTTCTGGTACACTGGTGGGAGGATGCAGAAGTGCTCATATAAGCTTTTTAAGCTCATGACAGACAGGTTCAATGGGTGAAACATCAGGAGAATGAGCTGGGTGAGGAAATACTGGTATGTTGTTGTCAGAAAGCCATTTCTTTGTCCCTTTACTCCTATGACTTGGTGCCCCATCTTGCTGAAATAATATACCAGGATTCTCTGTATCCACCTTCACATAAAACTCCTTCAGAACTCCCTCAAGAACCTATTCCTTGTACCTGGTAGTGTTCATTCCTCCTCCCCTTCCTCCAGGATATTCCAAAACAACAAGGAGGCCTTTCTTCCCTTTCATAATACAGCCCCACACCATAACACAAATAGAGGACTGCTGGAAGGTTGGTCAACACAGTTTTCATCCAATTCTTCATCTGCCTTTCATGTAACATAGACTCTGCCTCTGTCATCTCCCAAATAGACATAGCATTTGTCTGACCAGATAACCTTCTCCCAGTCTTTCTCTTTGTAGTGCTTATGACACCTTGCCCAAGCAAGCCTTTGCTTCTTGTGTGTACTGGTGAGGTATGGAACCTTCTGGCCACATGTCTGTGGTATCCTTGCACTGCAAGAGCATTGTGAACTGTGCTTGCACTGATTAAGGAGGCAGTTTGTGCAGCAAGCTGTTGGAAAGGTTCTCACCTAGCTTTCACAGCATTTTGTAATAGGAGACATTTCTCCTGATCATCAAGTTTGGCTGAATGGCCAGAGTGGGCATAATTTTCTGTAGAGCCTGTTTTTTTGTACTTTGCCCAAAGATCATAGGTGGTGGATGGTAGGATGACAAACATGATGGCTGCTTTATTCCATGTTAGACCAGCTTATACAGCTCCAATAAAGTGGTTTTTTGTAGGAGTATCATACTGAGAGCATGTAGTTTTACTAACAGCCATTTAAGAGCAGATGATATGAAGATTTATATGTAAAACTATGTCAACTTTTTGAACCACCACAAAGACACATCACATGTGATCATGTGTTTCCAGTTACTTTTTTTAGGCACAAGTAGATTCAAAGCAGGATCAGTAGAATGTGCATTGCAATGCATATTGAATGATGGATGCTCTTAGATCTTTGTGGATGGTGGTGGCTGTAACTGAAGAAGAGATTTTATGATGGTGTAACTTGCAAAGATAGGTGTGACAGGTCACATGACATGTGTTTTACTGCTACTTTTTGGGATTGACAAAAATTAAGACCTTACAATACAGGAACTTTTTAATTTTATTCCTCACTTTACTTCTTATTAACTTATATTACATATATTTATTCATATATTTAATTAGTATACATTAATAGATTATTACAATACAAACAAAAAACAAATAATAATAATAATAATAAATAATAATAATAATAATAATCAAAGAGACATGAAGTGGTATAGAGGGAAAGAGACAGGGAGGGGGGATATGCAGAAGTTGAGGTGGTGGTGGCCACTTTATTGTGCTGCTGGTGTAGATGACAAAGAGACACAGGAGCTGGGCATATGCACAGAGAGAGGTGGTGGCCTCCCTGTTGTGCTGGTGGTGAAAATGATAACAAGGTGTGGGAGCTGAGGATATGCACAGGAAGAGGAGGTGGTGGCCTTCCTGTTGTGCTGGTGGTGAAAATGACAAGACAGGGAGCTGGGCATATGCACAGGGAGGAGGTGGTGGCCTCCTTGTTGTGCTGGTAGTGAAAATGATGAGGAGACACAGGAGCTGGGCATATATACAGGGAGGAGGTGGTGGCCTTCCTATTGTGCTGGTGATGAAACTGATAAGATGGGAAGCTGGGCATATGCACAGGGAGAGCAGGTGATGGCTTCCCTGTTGTGCTGGTGGTGAAAATAACAAGACATGGAGCTGGGCATATGTACAGGGAGAAGAGGTGGTGGCCTCCATATTGTGCTGCTGGTTAAAATAATGACAAGATGTGGGAGCTGAGGATATGCACATAGAGAGGTGGTGGCCTCCCTGTTGCACTGCTGGTTGACAAGACAGGGAGCCAGGCATATGCACAGGGAGAGGAGGTAGTGGCCTCCCTGTTGCACTGGTGGTGAAAAACAACAAAACATGGAGCCAGGCATATGCACAGGGAAAGGTAGCGGTAGACTTCCTGTTGCACTGGTGGTGAAAATGACAAAGAGCTGCAGAGCTGGGGATATGCACAGGGAGAGGAAGTAGTGGCCTCCCTGTTGCACTGGTGACTTACATTAGGTGGGTCATCTTTATGTAATCAGATTTCATATTAGTACATAAGGACAGATAATTCTATTGAGAAACCTGGGTTTCCCTATGACTCTGAAGAAATGATGGTATCAATATTTGGCATTATTTGCATCACCAGCCAGTGGGATCACCAACTGGTGGTCTTAGCAATTCTGGGCACCCATAACAGGGCTTAGGGCATGCCTGCTCACTAAGATAATCATTGTCAAAGTGCTGCTGCTTGTATCTGTGTTTATGGTTGTGAAGATACAAACCAATCTAGCTGTACTTACAGACTGTGACATAAGTCTCAAAAAAACCATGTGTTAATGCCAATCATCTGGCCCTAAACTTAAACAGAATTGTTTATATAGACCAAGTATACCATTCCTCACATGCAGATATACTATCATATAGTTATTATGTCTATATATGTAGTAAAATAACTGCACTATTATCAAACTAATCAGGTGTAATTATGTAAAATTATATGTCTGTCTATATATGTAGTAAAATAACTGCACTATTATCAAACTAATCAGGTGTACTTATGTAAAACTATATGTCTGGTATATGCAACTTCAAATATACACTAAAACTTGCCTGTATGCTGTGTGTGGTGAGTACCACTTGCTTCCAGTTTAGGGAAAACATGTGCTCAGGGGCTGTCTGGCAACCCCTGAGTGCTAGTGTTGCCATGGCTTGGCTTGGCATGGCTTGGCAAAATCCAACTCTCCTGCTCTACCAGATACAGTATTAAACATAAGAACTTGAAATAAGTTTTAAATGGTAAATATAACACATAAGTGTTAATTGCTCCTGCATAGCTAGCCAATATCTCTGCATTATAGTATTGAAATTTATAACAGCTTGCAAAAACACCTTGTTTTATGAGCTGTCAAACATTGTTTGAGCATTATTTAACAAAAAACATATTCAGAAGATATTTACATTATTCTCATAGATGTGTTATTAGATGCTGAGTGCCTTAATGTGAATTTTATCATCAATACTTCACAATTCATACTATCACAGACTGAACCCTTTCAAAAATGGCCCAAGCCAATGAATTATGTGAGCCAAACCATGGCAATGCTAGGCTGCCCTGGGCACTTGCACAAACTGCTTGTGCCATAATTTGCAATACTTTACACTCCTACACCCAGTCCAGTTGGACTGCTTGGACTCTGACCAGACTGCTCAGATTCTGCTTGGGTGTCCAAGCTAATCTGATCAGATCTTAATTTCATTGATAATTTTTTTTGAATGTCTTATTATCTCAAGTCAGATTAGCTCAGATTCAGTTTAAACTGAGATTCAACTCAGACTGACTTTGGCTTGGACTTAACTTAAACTTAATAAATTTGTAAAAATCAAGAAGATTCAAATAAATTCAAATACATTTAGACAGATCAAAATAGATACAAATATGAGTTATTGTTACTAACACTGTCTATAATATTAGTGGTAATAATCATAGAAATTTGAAATAAATTGGTAAAAAGACCATAAAAAATCTAAGCAACCAAATAAAACAGACAAGACCAAACAAATACAAGTAAAGCTTTAAAAATGTCTAATAAAGTCATAAAAAAAAATAGGATAAATCAAGAGAAATTAGAATAAATCAAATAATACCAGACAATATAAACAATTACAAATAAATGATTCTTTATTTAAGATAATTTATTAAAATAATGACAACATTTCAAAATTACATGCATAATTACAATATATTAATTGTCCTAATGCTATTAATAATTGATGTCAATATATAGACTTGTGATTTGGTCAGTATTTTGTAATTTGCAGGTGCAATTCTTATACAATTTCACTGAAAATAACAATATCATGTTACTATTAGTAGCCTCTACAATCTGAGCTATTAACAAATATATACAAATATTTGTGCTTAACAATCAGATTCAAGATTATTAAATGATATTAAATTGAATCAAATAGATATAATAAATTGCTTTATTTGTCCATATTTGCATAATCTTTTTTTACAACTTTATCTCTTTTCTTA